>JAMKCH010025019.1:0-19278 GCA_023653785.1 Ophioderma brevispina | reverse complement strand
GGTGGAGGTCACCTTTTTTTGGTAGAGGAGTGATGAACGATGTTAATATAATAAGGCAGCTGGTTTGTTTCCCATGTAGGTGTCCTTACAAAATTCCAACAGTTGATCATGAAAAAGTGCATTCTTCCAGATTACTGCAGGAATGTTGTAGGGACTAGGCGTCTTGGTGTTGTTCAGTTTCTTCGGGCAGATCAGAAGCTATAGTGAAAGGTCCAGTCTTGATAGGAAGGGCGTCTGCTATAAGGTTAGTGTTATTCTGAACTGGTTTACCAAGTAGAGAACTGAAGTGCTGAAACCATGTGTCGAGAGGCGCTCTTCAGTTGTTTTACCTTTGATTCTTATAGGTGGGGTAGCTTTCTTATCAGTCGACTCTCTCAGTGCCTCCCAGGCAGCAGCATAATTGTATTTGAGATGTGTCAAGTGCTTCAGCCTTGGACTTAACATGCTCCTCAAGTACCACGGTGTAAGGATCATCAAGTGCAACCTTAGCGGCATCAAGGTTCTGCTTAGAGCTTCTGGTGGATTTAGTACGGTGCTTTTTGTCTGCATACTTCAGTTTTTCTCTGGCTTTGAAGACTTTGTCATTTGAGGTTAAGGCAGTAGTCTTCTTCTTTCTTCTAGGTAGCATCTGCAGTGCAATTTCTTTGTTGGCTGAAGTGATGGCTTCATATACTCTGCTGGGGTTCTAATCTTCAAGCTCATCAACACGAGTGTTGAACCTGTTATGTACTGCTACAGTATACTGCTCGCAGAGCTTTGTATCTCCCACTATGCTATTAATCTACCCCTCTCTGACAAGAATGTTGTCCAACTGGACAAGTTCTCCATTTGGGCGACGGTATGTCCACAGTCTACTTGCTTGGTTTTGGATTTTGTTGCCAGTGGCAACAAGGCTAAACCGTTTCATGAATTCCCTCACGCACACACCACCTGCGCTGGAGCCGACCACGCGTCCCCAGGCCCAAGTCTAACACCGCAATCTCCAAGGACACTGGCGGATCTACATAGGGGCGTGCTCGGCGCACGCCCCCTCGTTGGCGGGAGAAAAACAATAATAAAAAACAAACAAACAAAAATACAAGAAGAAAATGGGTCAGGTGTTAAAACTACAGGTTATGTTCACATATCCATGCCAGTAACAAAATTTTTTCGATGTTCAGGAATCACACCACTAAATAAACTAGGTGTCGCAGACGACGTCAGTGCCGAGACAATGTTGGCGTCCGAAATAAGGTTCTTGCCTAAATGAAGAGTCACAAAATGTTGATAAGTTGTGATGAAATTTGAAATTAATCATAATGTGTGGACTTGTAACAAACCATTTGGGTGGTAAAGATTTTGTCTGTGCCATTTTTGTATAATTTCTGAGTGTTTGGGGAAACTGTGCAATTTTATTTTCTAGTAACATTCAACTAGGCGTGGACGTTTTGAAAACATGCAAATCTTCGATGCTTTGTAGCTCAAAAAAATCACCCTTCATCATATGACTTTTTCATTTTTGTGGAAGAGGTATTGTCCTATTCTTCCAAAAAAGATCAGTTTTGAAATAACCAGTCGCTTTATAGCCGAGAAATCGACGTTTGGTGAGAGGTCATTTTGTACACAAGTCTAGGGGAGTTATTTAATGGTATGATTCCTTCCGGATTACACTTTCACTTCCCGAGAAAATTGCATTCGGCGTGTTTAGGTCCGGTATGCAATTAATTCATTCTTGCATTCCGCTACAAGTGACCGACTATTTTCTTTGTTTCCATGGAAACGGCCCGTATTGACTATTTTTTCTTCTATTTATGAAATTTGTCTTGATAAAGATACAGTTTAGTCATCGAGTTTTTATACCATCTTGATTTTTTGCTTAAATCAAACGCTTTCCTGAGCGTTTATTGTACTTTGACAGCGTTTGACTTAGACAACATTTTCTGTATATGTTTTCTATGGTGTTGCAACTACTTTTAGGAATTAAAATATCATTACCAATAATTTATTTAAATATAAATTCTAGGTTTGTAATTTTCTTAAAATCATGTTTAAATACTCATTTACCGTTGGTTTTGTTTACTTATAATTAACAAATGAATGCTTGAGTGTTCCATTACATACATGGGGTATATAGCTGATTTCATGTATAAATATTCAATTAGGAAATGAACTTATTTAATTACAAAACTGACCCTTTAAACACGTCTTTTAGTAGAAGAATTTGTAAGTAAAAATTAATAAAATAGAACCTATAGGTATTAATTCTCATGATACAAAAAAATCCTTTCAAATTTCCCTTAAATGGCTTAAAACGATTTTTTAATAACTTCAGGGCCCTGTTTATAAAAGTTACGATTAATTTAAGCGGAACTTAAGAGGAGTTATTCTTCTGAAGCATTTAAAGAATAGTTTAAGCCATTTCGGGAAGAAATTTGAAAAGAATT
This sequence comes from Ophioderma brevispina, assembly GCA_023653785.1. Lineage (NCBI taxonomy): Eukaryota > Metazoa > Echinodermata > Ophiuroidea > Amphilepidida > Ophiodermatidae > Ophioderma > Ophioderma brevispina. The sequence continues at coordinate 16,855 of JAMKCH010025019.1, read as the reverse complement.
CCGTATGAGATTATGAAGTTCCTCCCCCAGTATTAAGTGTTGGAATACTTAAGAATGATTCTTTTTTAATAATTGACTTAAGGCTTACTTAAAAATTAATCTTACTTTTGTGAAACAGAGCCCAGAAGAATATAACTCCCTTAAGGTTCCTCTAATATAATTCTAATATTGAAACTTTTTAAAGTTTTAAGAGAAAACAGCCACGGAATGCGGTTTTTCTTGTCACGTGCATGGAATACTCACTGTCACAAAATTCGGAAAATCTTGGATTTTCGACCACAATCCGGATTTTTGGTGGATAATCCAAGCTGTTTCTTTGATTAAGTTTTTTTTTCCAAGGGAAGATTTTCAAGGAAATCTTGGATTTTTACAATGATAAAAGTTTTTCGGGACACTCAATTCGGGAAGGATTACCCCCTGAAGCACACCACCTCCCGCACAGCACAGGAGGGGAAACACCCCTCCCGCACGCAACCACCCGGCACTACGTGCCATTGTAGCGGTGTTGTTATTGGCAGCCAATTCCACGCCCCCTCGTTCGAAAAATCCTGGATCCGCCACTGAGGGTGGTAGACATAGATTATGGGCTGGAAAAAATGCATGGAAAGTACATGGTAAAAGAGAGAGACAGCTTCATCGGGATGTAGCAGCAAATGACTGTTATTTCAGGATTACCCCAAGGGTGTATTGAGTCAATCCCTCAATGCACCAGTTTTGGAAAATTAGGGTCATGTGATGCCACCAAAAGCCTATTCTTAACACATAAAAACCAAGACTTTTTACATCTTAGCCCCCAAAGCATTATAGGCCATGGTGGTACATGAGCAATTTGCCTTTTAATTTAATATTCGTGCTACAGACCTGGGGATTACTTATATCCTTCTACTAAATAAAACAATTCAGTTTAACCAGGAAAGCTGGTCCCAACATGAAAGGGGTGCAATTATTAGAAAAATGAATAAAATGTAAACTCCATTTATTCTAAAGATCAGGGACCCAAATGGAATAGTCATAACCTCACATGCTCAGCTAACAATGGGGCTACTGAATACTCCATAATCGGCCCGGAACACACATTCACATTCTTTACATTGGTCATTGTTATTGGATACAGTTGAACAGATTTCGAATGATATGTCCTTGCTGCATGGCGCGACTTCTTTCTCGTCGCGATAAAAGAATTGGAGATTTCTACTTGTGGTTCATAACTTTGCCAATGTTTAAGAGTAATCTTTTTTTTTCGAAAAAAGAAAAGAAAATGTAAAGGGACAAAATTCATGAAAGAAAGAGAAAAGCCCGTGGCAAGGGCTGACCTAAGTTGTGCATAACCTAAATCCACACGTTATTGTCTTTAAACCCATGAAACACCCGATTTAATTCAAATTTACCAAGAAAGGAAGGTTATTCAAAAAACCTACATTGTTAAAAAGCATGGCGAGGTGAGATATGTTGCCCTTAAGTTTATGAACAGATACTAAAGCTCAATACGGGGATAGGTCATAACACCAATTATAGCTGAAATCTTTTACCAGTGTGGCCAGTAAAATGGCCTGCATACCCTTGAGAGAGGATCTGGAAGGTTTAGGGTTGATTGTTTGAATGATATCGCGCCAGCTATTGTTCGCTTGAGTTTAGTGTAATATTGGTCACTGACATTCTGGAAGTTAAATTGAGTTTGACACTTTTCCATTTTTAAATAATGTGCACTTTTCATTGGGGATACGCTTGTTCCTGTTTTACATAATATTTTAGAATTTGAGTGACGGAACGTACGTGATCCCCAGAGGCTGGAGCCCGAAAAGATCGTTAAATCTCGAACGTATCATGGGCCTCATTATATTTAGGGATATTTAGCATGAATTCATGAAATGTCTTGTGGTCTTAAAACTTTTAGACAAACTTTTATCTCTAAGTACTGACATGGGTTTAGTACAGTACGGTTATAGCACGTTCATGATTATGAGTTTGGTTCAAAACACCATCTGAGATTACCCATCAGTGCAAGCTTCAGGATGCGCGCTCATTACAGTCGACAAGACTGGCACGTGACTTGAGAGCTTTTGGTGGGAAAAGAAAGCCACACCTCCTGTAGCTGTATATATATATTATATTTTTATATTATATCTATTATATATATATATAATATATATATAATATATAGTATATATCTATATATATATATATACTGGGCCAAAAAGTATCTCGGAATGTTTTCGACAGTTACTGTGCCAAAGTCAGACCATTTTAAACTTTTCGAAAGATACCTTTTGTTGGTAGGTCTTGCTATTTCTTTCACACCTCGCTTGTAAAAAAAGCGTGCTAAAATGGCTGAGATAGAGTGCCCGAAAAAGACGCAAAACCCCCAAACCAACAAGTTGCAGTTTTGGATTTTCAATGGTTACTGTGTGGTACAACACATAATACGTGTATGTTTGTATTGATTTTACACAAGAGGTTTTCCGACCGAATGAGCGAGAAAGCCTTCTTGCAATATTGATGTGGTCCGCGTGTTCATGTACCACTGCCACTGCAATGCCATTTGAAAAATCCCAAAACTGACTTTGGTTTGGGGGGTTTGTGTCTGTCGGGCGTTCTATTTCAGCCATTTCTGCACGATTTTTACAAGGCCAGGGTGTTAGTTAAACTGAAAGAGCAAGACCTAGGTAAATTAAAATGTTTATTTCAAAAACTTTCAAAATGGTTGACTTTGGGCACAGTTACTGTTCGAACAAAACATGCCGACGATACTTTTTGTGCCAGGTTGTTAATATATATATATATATATACACCTGGCACAAAAAGTATCTCGGCATGATTTTCGACGAGTATTGTGCCAAAGTCCAGTGACATTTTAACAGTTTTCGAAATATACCATTTGTGCCATATGTCTTGCTCTTTCATTAAAACCTCGCTTGCTAAAAAACTAGCAGAAATGGCTGAGATAGAACGCCCGAAAGACGCAAACACCAAAACCAAAGTGCAATTTTGGATTTTTCAATGGGATTGCAGTGTACTGGACACGGAACACGGCGGACCATAATATATTGCAAGTAGGCTTTCCGCTCATTCAGTCGGAAAACTCTTTGTGTAAAATCAATACACACGTATTAGGCGGGTACCACACAGTGACCATTGAAAAATCAAAACACTGCAACTTTTGGTTTGGGGGTTTTAGTTCTTTCGGGCCCTCTATCTCAGCCATTTTGCACGCTTCTTTCAAGCGAGGTTGTTAAATGGAAAGAGCAAGACATAGGCAACAAAATGTATTATTTCGAAACTTCAAAATTGTCGGTGACTTTGGCACAATACTGATCGAAACCATGCCGAGACTACTTTTTGGGCCAGGTGTATGTATATATATATTATATATTATATAATATATATATATATATATATATTATATATACTCGAAATACTAGCCTAGGGTTCCGCAGGACATTGGAGCAGAACCTGATTATGGGATCATGACTTTCTAGGAAGAAATTTGAAAAAAAAACACAACTTTTTGGTTACAGATGAGGTTTTACGTATTTAGTATCACAAGCCCACTTGTAAAATTATAAAGTTAGGGGTGGAAAAAAGATATAATTTTCACTTCATACAGGGTACGCGGTCGTCCATGTAATACGTATATCATGATAATATTAAGTCCCCACATTATTATAATATTGTTGGGGAACAACGATATATCACAATGTAAGAGTATGAGGAAAACATAAATATGGGCTACCATTGCAGTAAGTAAGTACTCACCATGCTCATCACGGACTCAAAAATTAATTGAGGCATGGGTTCAGCGAACACGTTACGTGCGAATCGGCTCTGTAGCATAAAGCTGTAGCAAGGTCAGAGGTCGTATTTTCCAGTAAGGGAACCCGGGGCGGGTCTTCAAAAAAAAATTGCATTGGTAGTGGCCACTTGGACTCCGAGGTTTTGACCATCCTTTACCTAAAACAGGCAATTTTGCGACCCATCTATATACCAGGGATCAGGGATTAAGCGGGTCGTCCCCGTAATACATAATTATAATGATATATCTATTACTAAAGATCCTTTTGCTTACGCAAGCTTCGAAGACGCCGCAACCAACACTGACTCATCAGACGCACTTAGGATATATTTCTCCACAGTTATTGCCAACGGAGATTAATGAATCCACATCTATAATTGGCTCAGGTACTATGGGTTTTCCCTGAAAATATCCAGGCCAAGTGTTCAAAGAAAAAATTAAATCGGGCATGCCTTGCCTAAACTGGAAACCCTTGAGAGATTGACCCTCACAGCAGGATGGTAAAGCAGAGAGTGATTTATCTCTCTACCCAACCCACATAAACTGGCTAGGATTATCTAAAGAATGTTACACTTCAATAGCACAGACAATAGAAAGCCTTGGACACTGGCATACCAATACTATGGTTTGGTCATTCACCCAGGCCCTGGACTAACATCTGTTGTAACACTATTGTCCCATACCAATTCTATGGTACTACCCAGTACAACTAGACAAGTTCAAACTAGATTCAATGGATAGAGTTAAATCCTCAAAGTTTATTCACCCCACTATTACCTCAATGCTAAGTATTCAATAAAATATAATAGGCCTTGATTCTAATGTGACACACATGACTTTTGACCTCATCAACATAAGTGATATCAGGGTGCACTTATGACACAAGTTTTGTTCCAATGAATTTCAAGTTTTCAATCGAGGTCAATTTTACATTTGTAATTATGTTTCAAGTTGATTTCACTTGACCTTTGACTTTGGCATGTGATTATGACCGCATCAACAAATGAAGAATCCCATATTGCACTTATGGTTTAAGTTGAACTTCAAGTTTTCAATGTACATCAAGTTTACATTTCAGCCCAGTTTCAACCTGATTTTTTTACATGACTTGACTTATCAACATGACCTTGGACCTCATCAACATATATAAACGTATATAAGTGCATACATTTATAGAGGTATTCTAAGACAACTTAAGTATACATGGATGTACTAGTATTTACAGCTAAGGACATTAGTAACACATCTCAAGTACAAATAGAATTTTGTGGTTCTCTGCTTATGAATCTTTAATATTCCAAAGAAATTCACTTGGCCCAGAAGTTGTCATAAGTGCACCATCAAATCCCTTATGTTGATAAGGGCAAAGATCATGTGCCAAAGTAAAAAAAAAAGTCATAGAGCAATCCACAGCTTATATTCTTTGAATATAATTAGCATCGTAAGCAGAGGAGAACCACAAATTCTAATGTATATACGTGAGATTATTTTACTAATTGTGTACCTTCCTTAGCTTGTAAATACTAGTAATCCATGTATACTTAGTTGTCTTGGAATGACCTCTATAAAGTATTGCACTTATATACGTTTATATATGTTGATGAGGTCCAAGGTCATGTTGATAAGTCCAATGTGAAATCAGGTTGAAACTGGGCTGAAATGTAAACTTGATATAGATTGAAAACTTGAAGAAAGTTCAACTTAAATCATTAAGTGCAATATGGGATCCTTCATTTGTTGATGAGGTCATAGGTCACGTGCCAAAGTCAAATCAAGTGAAAATGTTTGTAAACATGTTAGGGCCTGGTATCTTGAAATGTGTCGGCCTGACTGTTACACACTGGGCAATTGTATCTGCTGTTAGAGTTTTAATACTATGGGCCCTAACGATTGGCAGGAATGGATTGGCAGTCAACAAAAGAAGTGACGTAGGATTTTAACTGGTCTATACCTAAAAATAGGCAATTTCGTGACCCATCTATATACCATCCCCCCAAAAAAAAACCCCAAATGTGACCAAATTGGGTGCTTTTAAGGACGCTTTTGCCAAAATTCGCCCAATTTGAGTGATTTGCATTGGTCTCCGCTGAAAATCCACCCATTGATATACCCAAATTGCTATTTTGCACTCCAAAACCTGGGCACATACCCGTATACCTTCAATCATGAGAACCCCCGCCTGGGAGAAACATTCTGACACCGTACACAAACGAGTTCACGCATTCGTGTAAGGACAATTCTTGTAACCCTGGGTGTAAATTTGACACCGTTGCGTAGCAACAATTTTCAAAAACATTGAGGCTCAGCTGAGTGGCAAACTTGAATAATTTCAAATCGTCAGTATCGTATACCTCATCTATTTTCAAGAATATGGCGTCTATCTTTCATGAACACAATTTTAATTGGAAAAAGAGACCATACCAAATGTGAAGCAGCTTTTGTTGTTGTCAATGATGAAATGGGGGACCGGAATGTTATTTTCAGTAGACAGCTAGTCAGGGACCTCATGCTGATTGCATGGGTGTCATACAGCTACTACGTAGACAACTAGTAAGGGACCTCAGGAAAAATAAGGGAATGGTGTCAACAAATTGTCCTTTGGTTCAGTAGATAGCCTAGTCATAGACCTCAGAATGTTGCACAGGCGTCATACAATGCTGTCTTCAGTAGACAGCTGGTCAGGGACAGCAGGAAAATAATTGAATGGGTGTCATACAGTTGGTTATTTTTAGGAGATAGCCAGTCTAAGGACCTCAGAATAATGATTGCCCTGGATGTCATAAATAATTTTTTTAGAACAAATTTTAAAAAATCTCCTGTTGCGGGAATTAAAAAGGTAGTTGCTATGAAGAAATCTTGCTTTTTTGTGGTGTCGGAGTGGGAACAGGAGGGTTCCCTCTTGGAGTCATGAACATTGTGAAATGGTTGATAGAAATTACCAGTTTTTCTGGTAAGCGCTCAAATACCCAGCGTTTGGTATTCTATGATGAAATGTTCCCAAGGTTTCTGGGAAAAGTGCTTGTTGCCTTTTAGACTGAATAGGAACCCTGTTAGTATGCAAGAATCATGTCATTCAGCCTTTGGCTATTGAAATTTTAATTGGACTGAAAAAAGTGGAAAAAAGACTTCATTGTGATGATGCCATTGCAACTGAGACCCGTCCACCAATACCCAGAGAGTGTGGCCTATTTTAAATAATAGTTTGCCTGCTTTAGGCTGACTCAAAAAATGGCCCGCAAAAGCCACAAGTCATTCCACGGTGAATTGCATATCCATTTGGTATCTAGCCCAGTTGTACAGGTTAGGAGTATGTAGATGGGGTAAATGTGATGAAGAAAGTGCTTGACTACGATTTTTGTCATTTTGCAGAAGACACCATTTTGTGTTCAAAAATTCCTTTGTTTCTATTGTTTTTGAATGTCGTATTTCTTTCATAAAAATGTAATTACTTTATCTCTAGAGTTGCACTATAACTTAACACTTAAGGGTAATTTCCGATTTATGTTATTGTGTTCGCTACTTGATGAGAGCTTGGCAATTGCACACAATCCCCATCAAGTACCGTGGGAAACAAACTTGCGGTTATGAGGGTAGAAGCAACAATGCATATAGCAAGACCTATTCAATACGTGCTAATATTGGTTAGCTACTAAAACGGCGGTTTTTTGATTATATTCTTGGGAATTTGAAATGGATTTGAAGGCCAAAATTTCAGGACGACAATGAGAAAAATACAGCCTTTCATCTGATATCAAAATTCGATACTATCTGATATCAAAAGACGATCGGAACACGCCCATTTATGTGCATAAGGTGGGGTCCATGTGGACCCAGGATTTCTGTTTTCGTGCGCCACGTTTAACGCAAATTATTTTTGCCCAAGCTTTAGTAATGGCAGTAAATAAACATTACGCATTTTGTGGAAAAAAATAAAAAAGGATTTGGGGGCGCTTCTCAAAATTTGTTTGCACAGTTAAATCGCACTGGAGTAAATTTTTTGAATTTTTATTTCAGCAATGGTAATTGCTACCTGATGTCCTACCTATTAGGTATGAGCCAAAATTTTATGGAAAAAGTAATTTGAAAGTGGTTTTTCATTTTTGGGCGAAGAATTCGGTGTGCATCCAAAAATCGGTTTTGTGGCCGCCATTTTGATCCGTACAACCGATTTCATTTTTTTCCTGTTATGCGGTCGTGTTGATGTACTATCAATGACCAGAGTTTTCGTAAAAAATTCACAATGGCCAAAGTGGTTTCAGAGGGGGGTCCACTTGGGCCCCCCTTATGCACCAACGAGAGTGCAGAAGACTTATGCACTTAAATGTTAAATTTACTTGCTGTATTTTTAATATCAATTGAAACTCAATTTTACCCAAAACGTCAGTTACAAACTTCTTGCACTCACATGAAGGTCAAATATTCAATATACTTTATGTTGTAAGGCATTTGATAGTCAAAGATGGTGAGGACATGCGTGACATTTGCAAATAACGCATTACAGATCAGGCAAAACAAAATGGAAAATACACGTCTTTGATCAAAAGATTTCCAAACTCAAATGTCTTATTATGTGAACACAGTGTTATATTTTAATGCGGACTTGTTTGGTATTAAAAAATATACAGGTTGTAACAGAAAAAATTACATTTGTAGGTACGCTGTTAGAAAGAAAATGTAACAAATATTCCTTTGACCTATTCTAAGCTTTCCTTAGCTTCCAACGTCAACTTTGTTCATCCAAAAAAAAAATAGATATCTACAAGCGGATATTGCTATTTTCTGACCTTGTCTTCAAACCACTTGGGCCGATTCCTGTGGCAAATATCAAAAAGCCACTCTTAAATTGAAGACAAGGGAATCGAACAAAGGAACTAGTGCAGTCATGGGGGGTAGATAAAGATAATCAATAATAATAGGGTTAAAGTAGTACATTTTATCATAGAACTTATTCCTAAAGTTATTTGTTCATATGAAAAAACAAAAATGATGAAAAGAACTTGAACTGTACATTTTGTCATCTTGCTGCATGGTAATATTCATCGAATCATGCAGATTGTTTACGCGAAAATTGTGGTGAAATCGGCCCACCGTGTTTTCACGGACCTTCACTAAAATGAATGTAACCTTTGAATCCGACCATCGAATTAAACCATTTAAAGTTCTAAAGGTAGCCAATAAAATAACCCTTTTCAGTAAAGAAAGTCCTACAATCTCACGATTTGCAATTTTTTTGTAATATTACTGACAAAAATGTATAATTTTTTCTGTTACAACCTGTAGTACCAATTTATGTACTCCAAGTCCTACTCACAGTTATATTAACTTTTTTAACCAACAAAAAATGGGGTTCTGAATTGTGTGACTAGTTCCATCATTCTACATCGAATACTCAAATTTTGTTGCCTGACATTACTGAAATCCCTTACTATTCTTTTAAGGTAATGGATTTATGTATTCCATAAGAGTGTGGATTCATATTGAATGACCATTTCATGACCAATCGGTATTTTATAACCCAGTAAGCACTACTCTTGCTATATAACTTGAATTACAAAATGGTTTATTGGCATTATTTGGAATTAATTTGGTATTTTCTTGTGGTTTAACCAATGTGGTTAGGGAAAGCAAAGGTCAGTTGAAAGTACAAGTTAAATGTGAAGCGTCAACTAAGTTAAGTAAAGGATGCTTCACGGGATGGATATATTACGGTTTACCCTAGCATACTAAATGTATAATGTCACAGAATAAAGCCCAAAAGTTCACTTGCGTGGGACATTTACGTTCTCTAAGTAATATACAAGTATATACAAATATACAACACTTACCTTGCAGTATACAGGGTGTCCCAGAAAAAAAAATATCCTAATAGGACCCCCAATTTGTGATCTTTATTAAATAAACATTTATGTAAATTATTTTTACATTTTTGCAAAGTATACTATATAAATAGAAATTTTCACGAGGTTTTTATTTTCGCAGATCGGCATAAAATCACGAAAATAAAAACTCGCGAAAATAAACTTTTGCCATACAGTTGTGTTATGTTGATGTAGAAAACGCGAAATTAAACTTTCGCGGATTTGACAAAATCGCGAAATTATCTTCTCGCAAAAATTTCTACTTGTACAATAGTTCATTAGGTGTTCAAAACACTATACTTGATTCATTTAATTTGAGTAAGAAATGGCTGATTTGTGGCAAATTCAATAAAATCAGTTCTTTTTCACTTGTAACATTAACAGGCTGTCTTATGCACACAGACTACAGGTTTATTGTTAAGATGGTGTGCTCTTGCTCTTTGAAACATTAATGAAGCTTGGATTAAAACCACTTCTGGCATCACGAAGGCTTTAGAAAATATTCTTCAACATAATCACACTCTACAACATGTATTTAGGAAAACACCACACGGTATTAATCTGTTTATTCTCTTCAAACCTTTGTAAGTTCATGATAAGTGCTTGAATGTTTACCCATAAGACATGGTTGTTATAAAGATATAGTTGACAATCACCGACCTTTGCGAACTATGCTTTTCAAATGTGTTACAAGTGAAAACACAGTGATCTATTGAATTGGTCACAACTCAGTCATTTTAGATCAGAATGAAATGGGATTTGCTGTTTTGAAAAGCTAGCAAACTATGTTTTTCAAATATGTACAAATAATTTGCATTAATGTTTAACAAAGACCTCAAACTGGGGGGTCTATTTTTTTTCTGGGACACCCTGTATGTGCATGAAAGTATGAGCCTACAGAGTGTCCTGGAATGAGAGGTTCCCTCCCCATCCATGGTTATTATAAAAATATAGTTGACAATCAGTGATAAAAATTACAATAGCATTCCTGAATTGCACCCATCTTACCTACTGAAGTTGCAATACATTTAAGGTTGTCCTGATACTATATTTCAAAATTGTGTTATGTACTCAACATTAATTCTGGGTCCCCAGTATAAATGTACAATAATTCTGTTTATTCTGGCCTCATGCTTCAGTCAGACTCGTAACCCATACATGCCCGTACCCATTACTAACAGCTACTCATTCCATATTTGAAGAGATTAGCTGCACATTAAGTACACTTATGCAAAAAACACAATTTTGTGACATAGCTATTTGTGTAGTTGGGTTCATTCCAATGTTGAGTGGAGCGATACGAAGCTTGAATCCAAAATAGTACGCATGGTTTCAAGAATCTTTCTATTTCTTGTTTTGTTTTAAAAAATAGTGAACTTAACTTTGCCAAAAAATAAATTACCCCAATCCCCAGAATACAATTTTCTGTCGATATTTGATCTAAAACTAGTGTATCACTCTAAGGACCTTGTCAAATGATTTAAAACTCAAGAAGAAAATCCAAAAAGTTAAAATCTTTGTTCAAGTAGGTTATGATTTTTAAAGTCTGTTTTTATAATTTTTGATTTTCCAAAGTTTCATTTTAGGTCTGTACTATGTTAAAAGATGGCCTTATCCCAATTTGCAAGCACTCTTTATTTGAACCCAGTCCTGTGTGACTCATACCTACATTACAAGTCTGCATTTAATGGAGATAATGAGCATTTAACACTAAGTTATACAGAAAGTGAACACTATTGAACACAACAGTGAGTAAGCCAAGTACAAGCAATATTTATAACAAAGTATCTATATCAATTGATCAAGTTTCTTACACACATTTATGATGAGCTGTTGGAGAAAAAATCCCCAAGGATTGGAGAAGCAACTGGCAACTCCAGGTTGAAAAAAATCTCCAACCAAACTTGGACATCCACCAGTCTCATCTCAGTGCTGATGAAAGGAACAGTTTTTCCTGAAACATCCACAGCACAAGTTGACATGGATCAGTAATAATGAACTTGCTACATAATATCAAGTTTGTAGAAAATGAACAATAAAATGTGTGCTGTACACAACTACAGTGAGTGTCAGTCACCAAAAAATGGGTGTATTTGGGAATTATTTTTAACTAACAGCAACAAGCAATTGGGGAAAAAATACTACAAGTAAAACTTGAAAATCCCCTGGCGGGAATGTAAAGCTGCAGCAATCGCCATACACCTGCCTGTGCGATCTATCAACGCAGACTTTTCCAGTATTGTCGCAATGTCCTTCCCCTCCCAGTAACCCAAAGGTGGTATTCAATTGTCCTCCATATCTAATCAGTTTTTTCAAGCTTAAAAATCTATTCCTCTTCACCAATTTGGCCACCGTAGCATTGACGTATCTGGAGAGTAACACTTTTGCAAGGTTTTGTCCTTAAAAAATACCATCCCCAGGTAGATCTGGAGGGGCCGCAAGGCCTCCAATCTATCTTTTGGGAGGTACTCATAGGTCCCCTCCCCTCCACCAATTTTAAGCAATCTAGCTCTGACGGGGGATCTAGCAGATATCACTTTATTATGAAACATAACCACATGCCACACACATTTATACTACATATTACAAGCTTAATAGAGGAATAATTACTATTTATTATTAACGGAATGATGCACACAATAAAATTATTATTCCTCATTATGCGTGTTACTAGACAAGCGGGAGGAATCTTGGGCCTATAGAGTACTTCTTATACTTCGATATCGGTGTTTCCTGGGTGGCTCAGTTGTGGAGCACGGGCCTAGTAAACCAGAGGCCCGGGCTCAAATCCCGGTCAAGAATGACGATTTTTATCCATTCTCTCAGCCATCACTAGGGAATGCTGATAAAATAACTCCCCTGATTGGTACAAATTGCGCCGTTGCTATCACCGCCTTGCTGCGTGTTGCATTCATCACTGGTCCGTTTTACAGTAATTGCCAACGTTTTTGAGTTTTCACTAAACCTATAGGATTTTTTATAGAAGGTGCATAAGAGTCACGTTATTTGTTTTTACTTACATCTCTAATAGACCACCTTCCATACCTAAAATTATTTTTGTCTTGTATTTTCAGTGCACTGCCCACACCAAAAAAAAAAGTGTCAATTTTAACAATATGGCGTCAACCAAAAATACATGACCTTTTGTTTTCGCTGGCCATTTAGCTATGTAAAAAGAAAAAAATAAAAAAAGGCTGTCATGTTACTTTTGAGTTCTTTTAGTCAACTAGTGACACGTATTACCATGCGAAAATAAAGTGTGCAGGTGCTCAACTTATATGGAGGCAATCACATGAGTGTTGACGTGACATTCCGTTCACAATGAAGACTTATTTATTCATTACAACGATACTCCTGTGGTGGATATCTGTGGCATTTTAATTGTATCATTTACAAAGATTATCCTTCATGATAATCCCACACAAAATTATATGACTGGTCCTAGAATTAATTCAGAATGGTTAATCAAAATCTTGTCACAATTTTCCGTCACAATTTCGTCATGTCCAACAATTTTGTGCAGAAGCCCTGTTGTCTTTAATGAAGTAAGTTCTATTTTTGTGTTTACTGAAGAGCGACTTTCACTGAACTAGTAAATTGTACTAAAGGTTTTGACAACCCTGTAAAATGGCTGGCTCCATCCACATTAACTTTTCCGTTCCCACCATCTCCACGTCCCAAAACATTTTGTAACGTCCAACACCCATGAATTGGCAACTTTGAATTTATAGTATGTTTCAAGTTGTTGCATGGGTTGTGAACTAACTTACCTTTGAGGTGTGATCAGTTTTGCCAATTTAAAAAAAAAAAATGCCCTGTTCACATTGGCAATTTGTCATGTCCAACACAACTTCCCGAGCAACCATGCAACTTTAACAGGTTGGAATATGGAGAGCATGAAGATGAACAAACCATCCTAGTTAATTAGTAGTGGTCCATCTTTATCAAAGCTTAAAGTTTATTTTTTGTTTTAATTAAGTGTCAAATGATAATATTTTAAGTCAAAATTCCATTCACATGTACGTTTTTGCCACACTTTGGACATAAAGCAAATTATCTGCTAACTCAATGGGTACGATTTGCTTGCATTTGGTACAAATATTCTCCAAACTACAACTAATCGATCCATGAAAACACTTTGCTCTGTTGTTTTTTGATTTTATAAATAAACTTTTTTATGCCACAACATGTTCTTGGGATAAAATAGAAGCAAAAAATGTCATAATTGTGAAAATTCAAGCATCATTTTCATTTTCAGTTGAACTTGCCTGAATGTAATATACTTTACTTTATACTAAAGAGAAGTGTATTTCTTTTGGCAATTAAGCTAAATTCCATAAAAAAACTATTGCATTTTTTTACAGAAATGGCTCAATTTCAACTTTCTGATTAAAAAAGTAATAAAGGAGAAAAGATTATTTGTCTCTCTATATTTCCCGTAAAACGAGGGACAAAGAAAGGGGGTTATAAATGAGATCTATTTCCCCTTTCTATCTTACACACATTGGAAACATATACCAAAGCTTGTTACTCGTTGTGAAAAATGACCCCAGGTTGCGCTCGGTACTTGATGTGGCATGCACCATCACTTCCACAACCCGCTTAAATATGCACAATGAACATGTGTATTTCAGTATGTTGAGTGACATGTGCATCTTGCACAAGGAGAGTAGCATAATCCGTATAACATTGAATTAGCCTTGTACCCGCATTCTTGATGGCTGATGCTGCCGCATTCAATGCTCCAAGGCACAGGGGCCCCAGCGTATCAATGCCTATGTGAGAAAAAGATCAATCTTCACCTTTTTGTGAAACCCCTTCAGTTCTGAGTCATGCTTAATAGCAGGAAAAGATCTAACTATGGGTAAGATTTTGGTTAAGTGCATTTCGAGATTTTAGCACCTTCTGTTTTATTCATTGATCTCTAGAAATCCTTGAGAAAATCTTATTGTTCAAAATTTGAGTGCGGGTCCCGATCTGCGATTTGGTTCTGATCAAATTGCTCTTTTCCCGCGGTCCCATAGGCCAATGTGCTGTAAGTTCTGGACAGAAAATACGAAATTGTAATTTCTTACAGATCCGACGAATTTGCACATAAGATTGGGGCACACGTGATTACTAAGGCTACAGTTCAAATGAATATAAAAATCTCACCTTTTTAGGTAAGGTCGGGGGACGAGGCATGGATCACCGAAATGCCCCTTTATTCTTCTGTTTTTCCTTTATGATATGTTTAATCCTTGTCCGTATCTGGGCCTTGGTCCTGCTGCCCTTTAGCGCCTTTTCTAGCCTTTCCAACACCATTTTTTTTTGTTTTTTTTTTTTTTTTTTTTTAAAAAAAACTCTTGGTTTTTTTTTGTGGTTTGTTGGGGGAGGGGAGGGGGGGGGGGGGGGGGGTCTTTTCTTGGTGGCATTGTGTTGGTCTCGATATAAAGGTCCATTTGTTGTTTGAAAAGTGCAACTTCTTCATCATTCCATCGCGTTCTTGAGAGCTTTTGTTTTGTTCCTGAAATACAAACACGGTGATTTCACATATCTGAGAGGGCTAGACATGAATGTTAAATGAAACAAAACTTGTTATCACCTTTGCAAAAACAAATAGCTCGCATGCTCTGGTACAAATGGAAGTTTTTGCATGGTTTCATTTTCATGGTTGCCACGGGGTCTGTGGTTCAGAATTCCAATACTTTTCCCTGACCATTTAGCATTTTTCCTGAGCGCAAGGTCAACAGTTTGCTATGAAATGACCCCAACTTCCTCCTTGTGACTTTTGTCATGATCAGTTTCATCCATATGTCTACAGGTTTCTCATGATCTGAGCACTATTTCCCCCATTTTTATCACCCATGTGGTGTTTTCCTTTACCCTAAAAAAAACCCACAAAATTCCCTGACTTTAGACAAATTTCTGGAATTTCCCTGACCAAAATCAAAATTCCCTGATTTTTTCCATGACTTTTAAAATTCCCTGACCCGTGGCAACCATAATTTTTGGTTTTGCGTGTTAATTCAGCATAAAAGACAAATTACTTTATTTTATTGAAGACTCATCTAAAGTTGTTCTTACAAATTATTTGCCTTTAAGGGGCATTTCATGATCGATAAACATCATCCCTTACTTTTCACCGGAAGTGATGAGTTTGTTAAACGGGTGTTTCCGTAAATTAGGGGGCCAACTTGTGACATTTGAGAGAAAAAGGACAAAACAAAAAAAATATTAGGAGAGAATCTCAATAATTTCTTGAACAAATATTGATAATACCATTCCTCGTTAAATAACAATCAAATTAGTAAAAGTACTTTAAAAAACTTAAACATATTGCAATAAAACTGCATTCCGGTTCCCCGTGTAAATAGGACACCAAACCAATTTCTGATTTTTTTAAAGATAATTTCATTACTATGTGATATGTGTATAGTTTTATATGTACATTTTGGTTATTTGAGGGGGCACAATAAGATTAATAGTACAAATGGTCATGCCTGCATATAAAACAATGTTTTTCAGGCACAAGTGTAGCGGGACACCATTTGGTGTCCCGTTTACACGGGGAACACAGTTCCCACGGCTATTCAAAATTTTAACAAATGTTTTTTAATACACTGCTTAAAAACTTTGCACGATATAGCATGAATTACGTATGCAAGCACTTGCAATGAACTTTAGCATGTCAACTTACATTCAGTTTCTCAGAACAAACCATTGGTTCCATAGTAACGTGAAAAGCAGGACACCCAAATTTTTGGTTTTGTTTACACCGGGAAATCAATGACTTGCATTGATTATAATCTGATCGGCTAATTACCAAAACAATCAGATTTTATGTTATGAGACTTTGATAGTTTTGTCTTTAATCAATAAATCAGAAAAATTATGCCATATTTTTCTAGGTTTTGATGCACCATTACCCAAGAAAGCACAATGTTTAGAGGCTTTTTTTTTTATTTCATGTCACAGGCTTGGTGTCCCATTTACACGGGAATTGACACCTTTAATTATACATAAAATTAAAAGTTAATGAGTTCAATGTTTCATATTATATAATCTGAAAATTAAGATGCAAATGCTGTAATTTAAAATGGATTTAATAATTTTGAATTAAAAAAAAAAAAAAAAAACTTAAATAAACAACATGTCACATAGTAAACGGGAAACCAAAGTCTACTGGCACCCTAATTTACGGAAACACCCCATTATCCATCTGAAA
>JAMKCH010025018.1:0-23001 GCA_023653785.1 Ophioderma brevispina | reverse complement strand
TCATCAACCTTTTTAGGTAAGTCGTGGGAATGAGGCCGTGGATCAAAAAATGCCCATTTAAACACCCCATTCTGAGTATATCTAACCATGTTATAGAAAGAGCTCCAATGAAGTCACTTTTGTATCGTTATGATGCTTCTAATACCAAGACTTCTGTTAATTAGGTTATTCTCATATTATTTCACGTTGTCAACACCTTTTAAACAGTCAAGCATTGAACTTGAAATTTAATTGTTGACAAATAACACAAGCTTTTGTTTACCGATCCTGTGTTTAAGTTAAATAAATTAATATGGGTGCTATTTGTAATAATACCACATTAACACTTAAGTGACGTTTTCGCTCCCGTTTTGGGTATTTCAAAGAAGCTAGAAAACACTTTCGTGATTTTGCACGGTCCAAGCACCTCAAAAAATATTCAACCTTACTGTGAAATATCGGCTTTTATTCCTACTTATTTTATGAGTATATTAACAGAATTAACGATGGATGGTACTAAAATTCATACCTTGAATATTCAATTGTTGACAAATAACACAAGCTTTTGTTTACCTATACTGTGTGTAGTTATAAATTAGTTGGGTGCTGATTTGTAATAAACCAGCATTACACTTAAGTGACGTTTTCGCGCCCGTTTGGTATTTAAAAGAAGAATAAGAAAACCACTTTCGATACATTTTTCACGGTCCTCACACTCAACAAATTATTCAACTTACTGTGAAATAACGCTTTTATTCCTACTTATTTTGAGTATATAACGATTTACGATGGAATGGTACTAAAATGCAAATGGTGCGTCTGCTACTCTGATATGTAATCAAGAATAATCTTTCCTTGTCCCAGCCCTCTTCTCTCTAAAATCCCCTTTTCATCCGGGGGCCGGGAGGACGATTCGTCTGTCCTGCATTGTTAACCAGTCCATTTCCGGATTTCGGTGTAAAATACTTGGATCCCCACACACAATTATACTAATCACATGGCTGTTATTACCTCTAGCCACCTTGAAAGAAATGACAATCAAAACGAGGCGACCTTTTTTTAGCCGCAGTCGCATCTAAGTAACAACAACAACGAAATCTCGTTTCATCAATCGCACTTGCTTTCATGGATACAGATTTAAAAACACCCTGCTTGCTTCAAACGGTATATTTCGACAAGATTAAGACCAGACAACCAAAATGGGTCGTCCTTATATTTATCCCAATAAAGCATTATCAAATAAGTCTAGACAGCTTCGTCAAGTGTTATAAACCGACACACATTTATGTCTCCTATTAATTTTGATTACTTATTTTAATGATTGTTTGGAAATGAAGACTAAGCCGGTAACATCGATGCCTACGTACGTCCGACTTTTATTTTACTGTTATGTGAATGTAATGTACACAGATGGAAGATTGAACGTCTATGTTTGACCGACAAGTAGTGGCCTGCATGATTTACTCCGATGTGGGTCAGGACGGGCCTTTACGTGTGTGGATGATTCACTGTGTCGATTTCCGAAAGAGCCTTCCTGAAAAGTGCAAAGTATACTTCATCTGATTACGATTATCTTTTACTAACCTGAGTTTGATTTTGCAAACGAGCACCAAAAATACTATGGTTTCATCCAGAGTTTGATGTGATGTCATCTAACATTTTACTGTGAATTATGGGAAAATTAAGTCCGCAATAATGCGCAGTCCTCCGTGTGTGCTCTTTGTAGATCCCCAGATGGCGGAGATACCAATGTTCTATAACGCACACAACCACGTAGTATTTCTGTCCAAAAATTGATGAGAGAACTGCTACGTACGAGTAGAACTGCTAATTAAGATGAAGAACTGCTAAGTAACCCGATTTTCTACGACCATTTATATCAATTTTGAATTATATCAGGTTCAAAATGAAAAGGAAAACTGTTTCAGGTCGTGAGGTAGTAATGGAAGGTGTATATATATATTTAATATGGATTATAAATATCCATATAATATGATTCCTTTCATAGAAGATCTATAACAAAAGAGTTAACTGGTGATCTTTTTTTATCTATGTATTAATCAATCTGGAAGGTCTTAACTAGAATGTTTGAATCCAAAATCATTTAAGAACTATGGTCACGTGCCAGTGTTTCACAGAATAGCACAAACGGTACAGTAGCGAGGCGGTGCATATTCAAAGAGTGTTGCAATGAGAATCCCAAAGCTACACTTAGATTATCTCCCTTCGTCATATTTTTTTTCTTTGTTCTGTGCTGTCTGCCTATAACGCCCACCTTTCATTTTCTTCCTGAATACAAATTATTTAAAATTTTGCATTTATAGTCTTTTTTATAGTTTTTTAATATTAATATAGCGCCTTTAAACTAGCAGAAGTATACGATATGTCCGTAAGTTATCCGTTCAGAAATAAACTTTTTGAAGTTTAAGTCTTTCCCCGGAAGTTCAACCTATCTTCTGCAAGACCCCTTTTAACGAGAAATGTCACCGAAAGCTTGTCGAAACAGCTATACCCGCAAGAGGTAAACTTCCACAGTATCAATCATGATTACACCCCATAAACTGTAAGTTGCACATTTAATGCATGATGATTTGCGTTAAACTCCTACCAATACATGTTTCTCTACATCGACTCGTTTTGGTTATTTTCGTGAAAAACAATCTGTAAAACCTACAATAACGATTTTGTTAGAGGCGATTCCTCCATAACAGGTCAACATAACACATTAGCTACTATCCGCTCCCTGAGATCGTAGATGGCGCGGCATAACCATGCTTGTAAAGAGCGACATAGTACAATAATATTTGAATGCGGTTGTAAATGTACCGTGAAGTAATATATTCGATCGATATTTTAATAACGAGCTTTATTTGTGCTCTTTGTATGAAAGCGGCATGATATCTTTTTCGTATCATTGAAATCTACCGTCATCTAAACAGAATATCAGGTTTTGCGTTCCTACGTTCCATGAAAATTGAAAAAAAAATCTTCTATGGAGAAATCTTTACTTATACACATGTTAACGCATTGGCGGAATTGCCCCGCCTTGTGCCTACCAAGAATTGATATGGAGGACTCAGAACTCGCAACCCCATGAGACCAATGACTGGTTTGGTCCGACGTTAAGGAATACGGCGGAACTAAGTTAATGCATTCTCATTTAGCTGTTCACATTTAATAAAACCGTTATCTACTTCTTCTCCACTCAAGAATTAGTTGACGATCCTTATGAGTGCGTGCCGAGTTTGGGAGGATTACAATTGAAAACATTAAGTTCGATCTTTACAAATATGCAATTCCGAGAAAAATCTTAAATAAATGTCATGAACGGATATCGTTTTACTGGGTGAGTATACTTGAGAACTTGATGTCCAAATCCGAGACCGCTTTAGTTGATGAGCAGTCCACGAATGATATACTGTGACTGCCAGTAGTGAATCAAAACCATGAACCCTATTCCATTCTTTGAAGTATAGTTACGTGTGGCCTCTTTACTCAAATTGTTTAAAGTTACGAGAATTTGTTTTACAAACATTAAGATTCGTTATAACATTTATAGTACGATATAAACAAGGCATCTACCACTGTAGGTAAGAACCCTTGCCTGAATAATTACTAATAGGATACCACTTCAAACTATATAAATGACAATTACCTAAATCTATCTAATACCATCTGATATTTTGAAACAATTATTCCCCCTTCGCGGTGGATGGACTGATTACGTACCGGAAATTATGGGGTGTTCTTCTTCGATATGACAACCTTGCACTTTTCCTATCACCCCTTTATTCATTTATTTATTTATTTATTATTTATTTATTTTATTTATTCATTTATTTATTTATTTATTTATCAGTAGTTCATTTATTTA
Organism: Ophioderma brevispina; assembly: GCA_023653785.1. Taxonomy (NCBI): domain Eukaryota; kingdom Metazoa; phylum Echinodermata; class Ophiuroidea; order Amphilepidida; family Ophiodermatidae; genus Ophioderma; species Ophioderma brevispina. The sequence goes on along the minus strand of JAMKCH010025018.1, from coordinate 19,148 downwards.
TTAATCCAAATGCTTTATAACCTTACATCGTAACATAGGTAAGCCAAAATAAGTAAGACATGGTATTTCAATTCCATTAAAAATCATGAGGAAATTTGTCACTTTATATCATCCCCATAATTATTCATCGTTTGTTGTTTTGATCCTGATCAACTTGTACAGAACTTATTGCCGAACGACTTTTTAAAAACTATTTGACATTAAACTCGCATCTGTAACATGTTTCTTAAAGGAATATGTCATGATTCTGAATATTTGAAAATTTGGTATGGATGGAAAGCTTAGATAACGTAGATTCAGATAAACCAAATAAGTTGCAAATTGTCCCATTTGGTAGTATTTTGCCCTTTTAATTTCCCGCATGTAATGGAGCCGAGCGATGGGGGCTAGAAACATGATATCCCTCTGCGGGCTAACTTGTCGCTCTCAATATCCACACGAGTTGACTCTACTACTCGCTCCTTTGATCTCACTCGGCAATAAAATACTAGGTAAACGGCCCGAATGCATGGTAACTGTGAAATTGGTGAACATCCCCAAACGCTCGTACAGGCACGGCGCGGGTGATATCATGTAGTGATTACGAAGCTTCCTGTCTTTTTTAGCAGCGGCGAAGATACGACGAATAAGGATGAAGATGGCGGGTTTCATGGTGCGATCCTCGCTCTAAGTACATATTATCTATTTCTATGATCTTTATTAAATGTTTTACTTAATTTTACTTTTTAATTTTTTTCTCGCCTACACATAAGTACGATTAATATGTCATTTGATTTGCACGCCGTTACCGAAGTTATAATCGACTGTTTTGTTTGCATTCCCTGTTTGCTTGTACCAGATTCGGATGTTCCGATGAAGCAACGGGCCTTACGGAGGAACACAAGGATTTGCTTCGCAAAACATGGCACATAGTGTATGCTCAGGAGAATAGGAAAACAATTCGCAGTACACTTTTCGTCAAGTAGTGTGTGAGTTCCATGTAGTCCAATAATATCATTTTACTTTGTTCACTGTGTGTTTGTTATCTTACTCCGGGGATTATGTAAACTGTAATTGTTCAGTTCTCTCGCAAGAGCGATGTTTTTAAGATTCTTTTTAATATTGGTCCATATTTCTATTCCCATGGATAGAGTTTACGGTTAGAAGGTACGGTTTAACGATAGGCCCTACTATCAATGATCTCCCCAAAAGAAGTCAAAATATTTGAAATTTGCAGAAGTATCTTAAAATTGGAAGATAATCTGTAGAATTCTGTAAGTTATTTTTCTAACTGAAAATTGACAGAAAGGAAGAAACAGCAGTGTCCAGATATGAGTCTCCATGCACTCCGTGTAGTAATAAGTGTCCTAAGGGACATTAATGACTAAAATGTCCGGTTTTGTCCTTATTAGGTTGCATTTATGGCACGTGTGGTCCAGTGATGAGCGCTCGTCCCGCAATCCAAAGTCTGGGTCCATTCCCACGGGCGCAACGTGTTGTGCCCTTTGAGTAAGGCACTTCACCTTAATTTACTCCTCTCCACCCCCCGTGTAACATGGGTACCAGCATTATTCAATCTGGGTAAGTACAGACTCAGCTGTGCGGGAGGAGTGGCGTACCCCCCACACACTAACACATAATAGCGGATTCTGGCCCAAATGTTAAGGAAAGAGAGATGGGCACTCTGCGCACGAGCGTGCTCGGCACGATACTTTCCTTTACTAGGTTCATTTGGTCCGCCACTGTAGGGTATCTTAGGATACCTATTCTTGTTGCAACAGCACATCTGATGTAGATGATTTCTCGATTTCCTATTTAGTAATCCCTGATATTTTTAGTGCTGTAAAATTATGGTTAGAATACTTTACGCTTAGATATTTTGTGTAGCGCTGTATAAGTATTGTTATTATTAGATCACGTCTTTTCTTATCGACGGCGACCCTGTGAAATATTTATCATGTAGAACCAACTGAACCTGAATACACACAACTCAAGTGTTATTTAAGGATTTTAAACCATTTCAACTGTTTTTTTCGGTTTTGAGCGATAATACGCACGTGTATCGAAAATGAAAAGTTGCCCTTTGTGTGGATGAGGGTAGAATAAACTACTGAATATCTAAGTTATCAACTTTCCATTCGAAAACCGCAATGTTCATATATGTTAATACATAAAGTAAACTAAAACTTAATCATGCACGAAGTGAAGCAATTAAGAATGATATTTAACACGTTTATTAATGGATCATGGAGAAATCGTATACAACGCTATATGCAGAATTCCGGACACCCCAATATCTCAAGCTTTAAAAATAATAAGTATGCTATATACTCTTTTTTTGTTTTTTGCTAGTCTATTACAGTTCTCCGGAGGCCTCATCCTTATTCCGCACCATGAACGATTCTGATAGGGAAGAGCTTCAAAGAGCCAAACTGACTGCACATGCGTACCGAGTCTTGCTGCAATTCAAAACCTGATTGAGAACCTCGAGGATCCGGAAGTTTTTGTAGAAATGCTCAAAACCTAGCCAGGTCCACACGGACATACGGGAGTCACTCGAAGAATTTTGAAAGTAATCATGAGAACGTCAAGGTCTTAGAATTTTCAAATCACTTTTCATGTCTTCATTAGATGCATTTGATGTAGCATCTCAATCGTTTGTAGTACAACTATCGAGCGCTAAAATACATATTACATATTATAAAACTATTTTGAAACACGTCTGTACTTTTATGTTAATTGCCATTTGGTATTGTAAAGTCCTTACTTAAAGATTACCAATATAGCATCCGGAAGTTATATACACTTTTGGTGTTATTTGAATGTTATTCACTGCTATACATGAGCTAATTTGGATGTACAGAAATTGTCTAATTTCCCTTCGCCTTGGTAATCTTTTACTCCATTTTACTTATGGATACTTTTTTTTTTTTTTTAATGTCTGTAAATTTATTCCCTGTCATGAGATCGGTATGGTTCTCAGTTGTTCTTGTGGTTTTTAAGAGTGTTTTATCAATTATCACACACATACACACAACGTTCAATCTCGATCTTTCCCTTCAAGAGATATACTGACAAATTAATTCATAATTATTAAAAAAAAAAAAAAGAAAGATGAAGATTGTTTGAAATTATGCCAAAGAATTTGATGACTTACTATCAAGAAGTGTTTGTGAAATATACATCACAAATTTGTAAGAAATGGAATTGTTCGTTATAGCACACCTCATAAGGATACAATATTGCACTGACCGCTAAAAAAAGTACTGAAGTGACACTTAAAAATCCCCCGTGTTGTGACTATATATACTTCCATTTTTTGGTTTGGTTATTTTTTTGTTTGTTTGGTTATTTGTGAGGTGTTTGTGGCTTGGCTGTGGCTGTTGTTTTGTTGCGTGTTGTTTTGTTGTTTGGTTGTTGGTTAGGTTGGGTATTTGGTTGTTCGTGGTTTGTTTTCGTTGGTTGGTTCGTTGGTTTCATTTTTGCTTGTCTGTTGTCCTATCTGTCTGTCCTGTCTGTCCTATCTGTTGGTTTGATACATCAACATAAAACATTATATTTTCATGACAGGAAACTCGGTCCCGTTTCTAGTTGGTGCTAATGGTAGATATCCTTGGAGATAAATTGACACCGAAGGCCCAGGAAGCCTGGGGATTAGCGTACACATTTATTGTTAAAGCCATCTGGGAACGAATATGATGTGATGGACAGTGAACAAAACAATCAATAAGCTAACGCCATGGTGGAATTTGACTGGACTGTTTCCCAACGAATTAGATTAATACATGAAAAATTTTTTTCCCCCCTTCAAGCCTCGATTCTTATTCATTTATGATTAATGAATGCCATGGAGTGTGTGTCATTAGCCACCAATGGTTATATACGCAACACTGAACAGAATGTGGACTATCTTCTCGATTTGTTTCTGGGAATTATGGGACTTGCTTCCTGAACTAACTCTGTCTGTGAATAATTTCTTATCTTGTATATTCCGTAAATTCCCATCCCCATACCTGACCTGCCCTTACATGGGTGTGCAATTTCGCTGTGTATTTTTATAGTCTGCAAATTGATGTCACATTTCTGATTGAAGGTTTTGAAGCTCTTTTTTGTAGTTTTTTTTTTTTTTTTTTAAAAAAAAAAAAAAAAAAAACTTTTGATACAATTTGAAATTTACTGATTACTACATATCCCGCTCCATATTCTACGACCACCGTGTGGTCACTTTTTCGTACGTGAATGGAATAAAGTATCACGTGTTACGGTTTCAGGTGAGCAAATTAAACAACGTGAAATCTTTCATATCAACTATTATATGACCATAACGTTTATCGGCAGTTATATATGTATAGCATACTTCAGGAGCGCAACGGTTATGACATCAGGAACATTACTACTTATCTCCCCACGTTTTGACCACTTCGGTAAATCAGGGGTTCTGGGGACGAGGCTATAGCTATCGAAAGGACCGTGGCCCGATCGCTTATAAGGCTTTAGAATTTACACTGTTACAGGTCGGTGTTATTTTTATTTTTGTTGGTGTATTTTTTAACAATTTGTGTCATTTGTAACACCAAGTGCACGTGTGGGCACGTGGAAAAGCCGCAAGACCTCTGACCATAATTATAGGATGTGAGTTCGAGCCCCGCCACGGCGGGCGCCGTCCGCGTTGTGTGTCCCTGGGCAAGACATTTAATATCGCTTGTCTCCTTACCAGGGTCAATGGGGAGCTGTTAGGGTATTCATAGTGTGGTGCCGTTATAATTGCTGCAAATTTTTCATATGTGAACATTTGATTTATCCTCGTAAATGTAAAAGGCGCTTTGAGACTTAAATGTATATAAAGCGCTCTGTAATACTGGCAATTATTTTATTTTAGTGGGTTTTCTGTCAATAAGTGGTCGCATCGTCCATATGATTTTTATTTTTATGTCGGATATATCTACCTGTTGTTAAAAATAAGTACCCCTATAGTCTTTAAAAACATAAACACATAAATTGTTTTCATTGATTCTTCACGAGTTCAACGGAATAAAGCACATTGTTATACTTCCTTAATCGTTGAACAACAAGGGTACCAGTCGGGTACTGAAAACAGGCTCGATGTTAACGGTACAGCGCTGTAATTGTGTGTCCCATTCTTGGACTAGTATAGTGCAGTATCAGAATGCAATGGGGATCTGATGGGACTCTACATGCTTGTCGAATTTGGCTATTCATCGCGAGAAAAAAACTGAAAAAACAATTATCCACAAATGGGCCTAATTCGTCTTGATTTTACTCGTTAAAAAACAAGCTTTAAGCTTACAGAAAGATTTATTACATATATTCATAACCACTCACTTGCATAAAAGCTATATTATCGTTCATGAAACATGTTTTTGATGATAACACTATAACGCCGATCCTCGTTTTCAGTAATCGACGTGACCTCTGACCTATAGCAATTAGTCCAAATATGGAATTTCCTAGCGCCATTATTTCATTGTACTACCGACTTTGGCCACTAACCTCAATATACAGTTGCACCCTAATGCGTATAGGGATACTCATCTCAGTTGGCACACAAGCCATCTCGGCATGTTTTTCGATCATCATGTGCCAATGTCCGATAATTTTGAAAGTTTCCCAAATACATTTTTTGCCTAGCTATGTCTTGCTCTTTCATTTAACAACTCGCTTGTAAAAACACGTGCAAACATGACTGAGATAGAATGCCGAAAGACGCAAAACTCCATATCAAAAGTTGCACTGCATGTATTGGCGTTTCACTGTGACTGTGGTACAACGAAATAATCTGCGTGTATTGATTTTACACAAGATGATTTCTGACTGGATAGCGATTAAGCCTACTTGCAATAATTGATTACATGTAATTACATTCCCTGGAGATGGCCAGCGCACATGAATGTTGAAAAAAAAACAGCCCTCCGTATTACCAGCACGGCGCTCTTTGCCAACTAAGCTATCAAGCCAGGCTTGGTATATGTAAATATACCGTCTTGATGCTATCCTCTATACCTTTTCGACTTACCTATAAAAATATTACGCACTATATTGTTTACACGCGAGGTGTTACAAGAAGAGTCAAGGCCTGGAAACAAAATGGTATATTTCGAAACTTCAAATTATCGGACTTTGACACATACTGATCGAAGATCCTTTTGTTGTGGCAAGTGTACTTAGGTTTATAGGTGCATGCCAATGTCGTCAAATAGTTCATATGAATGTAATTTTCAACACAATTTGAGATAGAAAGTCGATAGAGATCGCGGGTTATATTTGAGGACGAAAGGCAGATGAGCCAGACTCCTCGTTCAAATTTGTGTGTGCATGGAAATCTGTCGCTTTCATTAATTATGTGAATTGGTGCAGTGACGTGTCTTAACATTTTTAAATTTCAAGGTGTTTTCAGTGTTGGATGTGGAACTTACGTGAATTCGTTGCTTTGGGGGGTATACCTTTAATTATATTACCCATCTTTCCGAAAAATATTGAGGATTATGAGTTGAATATGCCGTGTGTAGTTGATGTGGGCGGTGTGATAACACTTTATAGAATGGGGGTTAAAACAACAATAAACTTTGAGAAAACTGGATGAACATTACTTTCAATTCAACTTCATTTACGTTCACAATTTACATGTCATCGTCTGGGGGATTCGAAACCCGCGTTTACTTGTTCACCAAGGCGGGGAGGGGGGTAATCAAAAGTTGCTTGTTTTGGTAAAATGATTCCTAATACTTAAATTTTTAGCGAATGTAACACTGTGTTTGTCGTTTTGTCTGTTTATGTGAGTACTGACGTGCTAAATGGTGTGGGTACACGGTGTATAAAGGTATCATAGTATTGATAAAGGTGTATAACGTTTTTTGAAATTGCTATCACATTTGTATTCCCAGTTCAATTGCCCAATCTTCTGAATACGATCTTGAAATACTCATGCTTTGATATTTGGGGCCCAAGGTCATTCAGAGCTCTAAATGGGTTAATTTGTCTACTTCGCCAATCAAGGCCAAAACCTGGGCCAAAGCATAACAACTTGATTCTTTGAGTTTTTTGTTTTGTTTATGTTTTTTAAGCCAAGGATATTCACCCCACTCTGCTCTTGTCGGTCATATCCACTTCCTTTAACACAATTTTTAATCATGATAAAGGTCAATGATCTTCGAATTTTGAACTCGCTTATCAAAGGATGTGCACTCTTAATTGAATTTTGTCATTTCCGTGTCATTTATTTTTGACACTTTTTTGTGTCAGAGTGGCCAATTTATTGGTCGTTATGAGGTGGAAAAGTGTGAAACTTCTTTTTCCGAATCGGAAATAAATCGGGAATCTTTAACAAACGTTCCGAATCAATCAAACCGCAAGCGATGTGATTGGTTGTCCACTGTTTCTCGCAAACCTTGCGATCGTGATTGGCCACCTGACTGTATAATTGATCTGTGATCTAAGACAGTGAACACCACGGTTTATATGTTTGACAGGAAAAACTTATGGCATTTGTTAGTGCAAGCAATGCAGCTGCATTCTCAGGTTTTTGTGCACAACACATATACTGTGTTCCATTCACTGTTTTGCATTGAGTAGTTCATGAATATAAAATGATACACACTTTCCCAAATTTGCATTGTGGTATATTTTCTTTTTGGTGTCAAATTTCCTGATCGATTTTGAACCTCCCATATGTGTTAAAATTTGACACAGAAATCTATTCAATTTGACACGGGAATTATTCAGTTTGACACTGATGGCATGTTCGTTTTGACTAGGATTTTGAGTGATTTCTAACACTTTTCTGTGTCATTTCATTTGACACATTTTTCCGTGTCGTTTTGACCAATAATTTGTGGTTTCCCGGCGGACTAATTTTCCGTGTCAAATTTGACAACTTTTGTGTCAAATTTAACCAATCTAGAATAAGAGTATATCTTTAACAAACTTTCCGAATCAATCAAACCGCAGCGATGTGATTGGTTGTCCACTGTTTATCGCAAATCTTGCGATTGTGATTGGCCACCCGACTGTATAATTGATCGTGTGATCTAAGATGTGTTAAAATTTGACACAGAAATCTATTCAATTTGACACGGAAATTATTCCGTTTGAAACTGATGGTTGTCTATTCCGATTCTTTTTTTACACAAAAAATGTTCATTTTGACTCGGATTTTTAGTAATTTCTAACACTTTTCTGTGTCATTTCATCTGACACATCTTCCCGTGTCGTTTTGACCAATAATTTGTGGTTTCCCGGCGGACTAATTTTCCGTGTCAAATTTGACAACTTTTGTGTCAAATTTAACCAATCTAGAATCAGAGTGTGTGGGATTGCCAAATGTCTAGGTTCAAAGTAGAAGATTTGATTTCATTTCCACACTGGCGTAATCTGGGCGTAATCTCAGGCAAGGGAGAGCGTCTCCAACAACCATTCTCGTCTTCCCCAAATGGGAAAGGCCAAGGCTTCAGTGGTTGAAAAGGATATTCAAATGCCCCCAAATCTCTCCCCCGTTCCCAAAGGTAACAGCTTAGCCCCTGGGTATGACGAACATTATTGAGTGTGTTATGTATTTTAAGATTTAGCAAATGTTTCTTCCAGTTTATAAATTGTTGAAGTAGGACCAATACACAGTGAAACAACGTAATTCAAGTAACAAAGAAGTAGCCTTTCTAAATTCGGGGGGGTGTTTCTTTTTTTTTTTTTTTTTTTTTTTTGAGTATAATTAACAGGCACTGTAGACGCGCAAGAGGAATCCAAGTAAGTAATTTGATCAAATGTTCAGTTGGAAAGGCGCTATATAAATTCCGATATTTAATTATTTATAATGGAAATTTTTGACTTTGTAAATTTCTTCAATTGTATTGTTTTTTTTTTTCTAAGTCTTGTAGTTCTTAAATAGTATATATGGATTGTGATTTTCTGCTTGTGTTTTACTGGTTCGTCGTAATTAATATTTGTTCAGGCCCTAAAGAGATGCCATCTGGTGTTATCTGCGCTTTATACCAATCATTTTAGTGCTTCATGGGCGTATTTTTGTGTGCTCAAGCTTTTCTCAAATGCGCCTTTGTAGTTCTCAGGTAGGGCCCAGACAGACGGGTGTGTCATAAAGGGAGAAGAAGCGATATTGCGAGAGATCGAAAAAGTGGCAAATTCATTTTTTTAGCTTACAAATCAAAGATACATATGTACAATCAATATAACTACTTTAAGGTGGAACGAAAACACAAAAATAGTGAAAACATGAAGTATTTCAGAGAAATTTGTCATACGTCTCCGCAAATAGGGACATTCACGCTGGGCGTCTCAAAAATTTACACTAACAGCTGATTGTGGTTTACTCCATTGCAAAATATAAACCAAGATCAATAGTGTTTGTGTTTGATGTCAAACTGAACAAGTCATAGTGCACAATATTATTCTTATATATCTGGAATATTCGCAGGGAAAGGCTTTTTTTTTATCTCAGTCGGAATTTTGGAATACTCACGTATAAAATTACACAATCAGCAAACAGTCTGCTTTGTCTTACACGGATTTTCAAGGCCAACCACTTGGCAGGTAGTGTTAGCACATCCAGTGCTAGTTCACAAAATAACCAAAAATACGCATTTTGATGATTTTTTCGATGGTTTGGATCAACATCGCTGTTTTTTTTTCTAATCCCTTTAATTTATATGCAATGATACAAGACTTCTTTTTTCAATATGGGATCTTCTTCATTTACATGTACTATTATAGCTTTAAAAGATTATCGCCAATTTACATTGGCAATTTTCGCAAATGCCAGTCCTTGAAGACAATAAAAACATTAAGAAATGTAATGTCGCAATGTTTTCTGTTTATTAATTGTTTATCACCATCGATTTTCTAAAATTCATAGGATAAACATTCAAACTTGCGTTTGCGCAAAATAATTTGCTAATAGACAAATTAAGTTTGTCTGGACTTAATACACTCTTAGAAATAAGGTTCAAAATAGAAACTCGTTTTGTCCTGTATTTAGCACCCTCGGTTAACGTTATATGTTCTATATGACGAACCTTCAACATATAAATAAGCATAGGACCGTTCCAATATATATAATTTTGAAAGTTAAGCAACGTGAAGGCTGATAAACCTTGGTTCTAAAATATTTTCATGGACAAATAAAAAATAATTTCTTTCTGCATGTTCTACCTATAGAACATCTGAAGCGTGCTTTATTAACATACTTTTGAAGGGCGAGGGTGTTTTGACTCAATCCCATAATGCATTGCAATGTGCCAATACTGTACTGTACTAAACACATGTCAGTATACTTAGTGTTCAAGAAGTTAAAGAACCACAAGACATTTCATGATAAAGCTAAAAATTCCCTAAGTGCTAGCACCTTGTGTTCTAAAATGTGTGTAAAACAACGTAAAATTCAGGTTTTTTATGTGTTAAGAATAGGAATTTTGTTCGATCACATGACCTTGTTGAGGTGATTTTTTTTAATCTGGTGCATTCTGGGATTGAATCAATATACCCTCTACTTTTCAAAGCGTTCCTAGAGTTTACAAAGAACAATTTTCATGGCTACAGAACTTTTTTTGGTTGAACCTGCAGCCCTAGCAAATCTTCGTGGGGTTTATCAATCCATATTTTCTGTCATGTGGTTTCATAGAGTAGACACTTAATGGATTTCTTACTTTGTATTTGGCTCAGAAATGTTTTCAAAGTGAAAACAAACGGTGATATATGCTTATAGTTTAATATAAAACATAGGCTGAATTTCCTATTTGCTCCAATAGGAAATTAGAAATGTTATAATTAGTTTTTGTACCAAAGAAATAATTCTCGATCTCAGCTTAATCCTTTCAGATGGGGGTATTTTGATAGAAAGCCTTACATCAGTGCAAATATCAGTATTTACACATTTTAAGGGACACCTGTTATGTGATCAGGGCCGTACGCAGGACTTATTTGGAGGGGGTGCGGGACTTCGAAAAAGTGGACTTTTTTTATTCGTAAAAGTGGACTCTAACTCCCCCCCCCTAAAATGGTCGTTTTTGGGGGGACTTTTTTAACATCTCTCCAAAAAGTGGCCTTTTGTCCCGCGTACACGTACGGCATGTAATATCTCTCTTTGCGTGCACCTTTAATCTACGCTATGCCTACACTGAAAAAAGAAAAGGTGTCAAATTTTGGGTCTTCAGATGAGCATGTAAAGCAGTGGCGGCGCCAGACCTCTTTTTCGGGGGGGGGGCAAATGGGGGGAAAAGTTATTTTTTTTGGGGGAGCAAAATATCAAAATATTGGAGATTTTAACCAATATTGGCCCAAAATCGATTGTTTTTCCCAAAAAATTGGTGATTTTTGGTCCCAAATCGCTGATTTCCCCGCAAAAATCCTGTCATTTTTCTTTCGGCCGGGGGGGGGGGGGGCAAGAAAAAAATTATGGGGCAAATACCCCCCTTTGCCCCCCCCCCCGTGGCGCCGCCACTGATGTAAAGGTGTCAACTTTACACGGTTGAGGTGTCAGAATGACACCCTTAGACACCTTTAGGATGTCAGATGACACCTTTAGGGTATCAGAATTACACCTTTAGGGATTTAAGCCAGAAATGACACCTTTAGAAAACCTTTGGGGTGTCAAGCCAGAATTACACCTTTGGGGTCTCAGAATGAGACCCCCAAATGTGTTATTCTGGCTTGACACCTTAACAGTTTCATTCTGACATCCTAAAGGTGTTATTCTGACACCCTAAAGGTGTCACCTGACAACCTAAATGTGTCATCTGACATCCTAAAGGTGTCAGGTGTCATTCTGACACCCCAAACTTGTCAAATTGACACCTTTACATGCTCATCTGAAGACCCAAATTGGACACCCATTTAAGTGTCATTTTGTTTTAGTGTACTTTACAAATGTCGAACTGAATCGACTCAATATAAAACTGTTTCGAGTTGGCCTACGACGGGTTCAAATATCTCGTATGATCAACCATGCACGTACAGTGGAAGTTTGACATAAACAAATTATTATGCTCAAAACAAATAGGGGAAATCGAGTAGGCGCCATTTATTTTGTACACTTCTGTTGCCAATACTAAAGTCTGAAATAGAGTTTACGAGGGATTAATCCTGATTCTTGTGCCTTCTGGTTTCAAGGAATCAATCTCCAACAAATTGTGTGTTGTTGCAAACTTAAATGTTCCTTTATGGGCCTATTTAACATTTTATGGGTTCAAAATACTGACACATAAAATGAAACACGAACGGGAGGCATTCTCTGTGGTACTGCATGGACCTCTGACATTCCTAGTTCTTCCACTCTAACGAGGTACGAAACGTACCACTCATCAGCAACTTTTATGCATAGTCTCTCTATTAGAGACAACCGGCAGAAACTTTTTTTAATTTTCAGCATAATAGGCCTATAAGCCGATTCGATTCTCGGTTTATGCCTAAAACTTATTTTTCGATAGAAATTTTACGTGATTTTCTAGTAAAATACATGTAAAGCTGAATTGCGTACAATCAGGGAGGTGGTACAATGGGCCTAAAATGTTTAGAGGTAGCCTAATGTTTTCTTTCAGTAATTTCCAACAACCGAGGCTGCTGTAAATCAAGAAGTTACCGGAAGGTGTTTGGACAGAGGGTGTTTTGAGTCAATCCCACAATGCACCAGTTTTGGGAAATTTCACATCAATAGGGTCATGTGATCACATAAAAATCCTATTCTTAACACATGAAAACCCTGACTTTAATGCTCATTTTAGCCTACAAATCATTACTACTTAGGGAATTTTTTGCATGATTATGAAATGTCTTGTGGTTCTTAAACTTTTTGAATACTTTTTATCCCAAGTACTGACATGTTTTTAGTACAGTATGGTATAGGCACATTGCTATGCATCATGGGATTGATTCAAAACACCCTCTGGTGTTTGGAATAATGGGGAAAATGTGTTAATAGATAATGTGGGTTAAGCCCCGGAGCAGGGGTTAAGACGGTTGTATTTTGAATGATCATGTGCCAAAATGTTCACAAAGAAATCACAGTCAGCAAATTGAACGCTTTAATATTCCGATTAGAGTAATTGTAACTTTATGGCTATAGAACATGTACAGGTTGGAAAATTACATTCCAATTCTCGGCATACGCCTGCAGGCTTAACAAGTTCTATAGCACAATGGCCTATCGGAGAGTGCAAAACGCCTTTTTAAATTCTCTGAGGTCTCTGACGATGGACTGGAACCGGGAGCCAGCTTTTTTCCATGGGCATACCAAGCATCATGTACGCGTATGGAATTAGGCATGTTGTCAAAAAAAATCCGATTAAGTCCGATATTTTTGAAAGTTTTCAAAATGTAGGCCCCACATTTTGTTGCTTAGGTCTGGCTCTAACATTGAAGACCTCGCTTGTAATAAAAAACGTTGTAAAATGACTGAGTATAGACCGCCCGAAAGGCTAAAAAAAAACGCCCCTAAAACCAAAATTTGACAACTAAATATACTATCAGGAAAGAATCAAAATATTCAGAACTTTTTTCAGGAGTAGCTTAAAAGTGAGAATAAATCTGTAGACTTCTCCGTTATTTTTTCCACTGAAAAATGGACATAAAGGGAAGAAACAGCAGTGTTCTAAGATAAGAATCTCCATTCAATTATGCGCTGTAAGTGTCCGTACGGAAACAGTAATAACTAAAATATCCGATTTTGTCCTTATTAGATATCTTTGGTCTTATTAATTTAGGGGTACGTTTAGGATACTGTACTCTTTACAGCCATGCAAATCTATTTTTGATGAGTTATTTAAATTCTCAGATTTACAAATCACTAATCTATATTCCTAACAGGAATAACACCCCCTGTCCAATAATCTATCTTGTCCATTAAGGCATTCGTTTTGGGAACCGTGTAAAAGCAGATATAGTCGCGCGGGATGCCATAGTCCGGGGGCTCCATAGACGATAACTGAATAAAGCGTGAACTAATGTTGCGTTAAAAGAGTCAACTGAAATCGATTGCCCTATTGTTCACCATTGTTCCGACTATGAGTGGCCGGACGATAATTAACTTCTACACGTCTTTGTGTAAAATCCATTACACACTAGGCATTGCGTTGGAACCACGTGCACCATTGAAAATCCACTCTTGGTTGAGGGTTTGCGCTTTCGGGCGTTCTATCTCAAGCAATTTTTTAGCAGGTTTTTTTTTTTATAAGCAGGTGTTTACCTGAAAGTGCAAGACCTATGCAAATACACGTATATTTTCGAAAACTTCAAAATTAATCGGACTTGGCACAATACTAAATCGAAAAACATGCCGAGATATGTTGGGTACCAACTGATAACATCGGATGTTTATTTTATCGAATGATCAACCTTTTATTATTATTATTATTAACAGGGGGTCATTTTTTTTAATTGATCTAGGTCATTTGAAGCTAATACAAGGTTATTAGGATTCCAAAAGGTATAGTTGTACTTTTGCAGCCTAAATTTTGGAGTTATATGCCAAAAAGAGCAAAAATCAATAAAAGGGGGTAATTTTTCAGTTGTAGGTCCTATACAGAGTCATTTTGAAGCTGCTCCGATTTGGGATAAAATGGTGTAAACTTTGATCGAAGCTCGTAGGTTAACTAAGGAATAGTTTTGAACGATCAATGTGCAAAATGTTCACAAAGACATCACAGGATGGACCCCAGCAAATTGAACGTTTAAATATTCCGATTAGAGTAATTGTAACTTATGGCTTAGAACATGTACAAGGTTGGAAAATTACATTCCAATTCTTCCGTCATACGCCTGCAGGCTTACAAGTTTCTATATATTTAATGTTACTATAGCACAATGGCCTATCGGAGAGTGCAAAAGGCTTTTAAATTCTCTGAGTGGTCTCTACGATGGTACTGGAACCGGGAGCCAGCTTTTTTCCATGGGCATCCAAGCAATCATGTACCATATTGGCCTACGCGTATGGCATTAGAGGCATGTTTCAAAAAAAAAATCCGATAAGTCCGAGATTTTTGATAGTTTTTCAAAATGTAGGCCACTACTTTTTGTTGCTTGGTCTTGCTCAACATTTGAAGCCTCGCTTGTGAAGTAAAAAACGTGAACAAATGCTTAGATAGAACGCCCGAAAGGCGTAAAAACCCCCTACCACAATTTGAACACTAAATACAACTATCAAAAAGAATCAAAATAATTAGAAATTTTTCAGGAGTAGCTTAAAAGTGAAGAAGAAATCCTGTAGACTTCTCCGTTATTTTTTCCAACTTAAAAATGGACTGAAAAGGAAAAACCGCAGTGTTCTAATATAAGAATCTCCTCCTCCATTCAATTATGCGACTGTAAGTGTCCGTACGGACATAATAACTAAATTTCCGATTTGTCCTTATTAGATTATCTTTTGGTCCGTATTAATTTTAGGGGTCCGTAGGATACTTATCGTTTACAGCCATGCAAAAAGCTTATTTTTGATTGGATTTTTTTTTTAAATTCCTCAGATTTACGAATCACAATACTATAGGTGCCTTAACGAGTAACCCGCTGTCCCCATATCTATATGCAAAGTAGGCATTCAGTTGGAAACCGTTGTGGAAACATATATCGTCCCTGCGGTAGCCACAAGTCCTGGGCTCCATAGACGATTAACGGAACATAAAGCGTGAACATGTTGCGTTAAGGTAAACTGAATCGATTGCCCTATTGTTCACCCATTGTTCCCGGACTATGAGTACGCCGGACGATCATTACTTCTACCCGTCTTGGTGTAAAATCATTACCCACGATGCTTGCTTTGTATAACCACGTGCAAAACCATTGAAATCCACTCTTGGTTTGAGGGTTTCTGTGCGCCTTTCGGGCGTTCTATCTCAGCATTTTTACAGGTTTTTTTTTTATCAATCGAGGGTGTTTAAATGAACGTGGCAAGACCTAGGAAATACAACGTATATTTCAAAACTTTCAAATTATCGACTTTTGCACATACTAACTAAACATGCCGAATACGTGGTTGGTACCACTTATAACTCGTTATCGAAATGATAACCTTGTAATTAGTCTTATTATTACAACACAGGGGTCATTTTTTAAATGATCTAGTCATATGACAGCTATCACGGTTTAGGTATTCCAAAAGTATGTTTTACTTTTGCAGCCTAAGTTTTTGAGTTTTAGGCCAAAAAGAGCAAAAATCACTTAAAAGGGTGTAATTTTCAGTTGTAGGTCCTATATCAGGAGTCAAATTTGAAGCGGCTGCCTCCGGATTTGGATAAATGGTGTAAATTAGTGTCAAGCTCGTAGGATAAAACTAAGGAATATTTTTGAGTGTCTTAATGGTGTTTACTGACCAAAGTAGAGGGGAAAGTCAAACCCAATTGAATGCATGGATGTAGGATCTTTTGTACAAACCTATTCTTTTTATAATCCGATGAACTCCACAATAATTTGTACCATCCTTGGCTTAGGAAATTTTCAGGATTGGGGGGGGGGGGCAGTCGCGAAGCGCCGAGTGGGAGGGTGGGGAGGCAGTGGCGGCGCCAGCGAAGGTGGGGGGTGAATTTCCCCCTTCCCCATCACCGCCCCCCCCCCCCACCCCCCCCGCAAGAAGAAAATGACGATTTTTTTAATGCAAACCATCAGCGATTTGGGGCAAAAAAAAAAAATCCACCAAATTTGGGGCAAATATCGCAAATTGGGGGCAGAATTTGGGCCTAAGATCATAATTTTCGGCAAAATGTGGGCAAAATCAGCAATTTTGGCCAAAATGTGGGCAAATATCCGAATACTGGTCCAAAATTGGTAAAAATCTCAAACTTTTGTAATTCCCCCCCCCTCAAATTTCCCTTTCTCCCCCAGAAAAGAAAGTCTGCCGACCGCGATGTTCCGTCGGTACATTAGTAGAGCTGTTGGTTTTGATGGTGCAATGGTGCAATGAATATATTGATAGCACCATAACAACTTCATATTGGTTGATAATACCTGGTCATACAACTTTGGTTGTCGTTGGCGACGAGGTGGTGCTCCATGGCCCGATCCCCCTTTTTCAGATTTTGAAGGCGACGGTAAAAAATTGGGGCAATCGGCGAGCGTAGGCGAGCCGAAATTTTTTTTTTTTATCACTTACATTACGCGTGTCACAAATCCGTGTTTTCCCATCACCAAAATCCGCTCCGCCACTAGCCGGAGAAGCTTTGGAATTTGTGTCTTTGTTAAAAAGTGCTAATATTTATTTGGAGGGGGGCTCAAGGGTATTGAGCCCCCCCCCACCAAAATTATTGGGTCTGCCCATCCCCCCCCCCCCCGCTTCCTAAGCCTATGCATCATTTTTATCCGAGTTTGAGCAAGATAAAAACTGATAGAGGGCGTAATATACCCTGAAAGCTCCAGACTTGGCGGACAAGCCGCATTCAAAGTGCCAAAAGTACAAAATGAATCAAAGCAGTAGAGCAATATGCCCAAAAACTGCAAAAATTAAAAACTCTAATTGCAGTATATAGGGTGTCAACCTATATCGACGGAACACGGCTTCATTACAGCCCCTCCAATCAATCGTGGTCTATGTTCAATCCTTTTTATCACATCAAAGCTCATCAAGAGAGTTCAGCAACATTATACTGAAAATAGGCTCGGGAGTTTCACAGGCATTGAAACGGTTACCGATTTTAAACTTTTTCTCTTTAAACGGGTATAAAAGACGTAAAATTCCTTGCTATGTATACAACTTGACAGGACAAGAAACGTCCGTCACTTCTCACTGATTAAACTCCACCTGTTACAACACCAATAATAATACCTAGTAAATCTGCTGTAGAAAACAAAAGCACTAAGTCCAATTCAGTGAGTGACAACCCCGTTTATTTTCTTTTCCTCTTGACCCCGTGACCCCATCTTTTCAAGTTTAGCCTGAAATGCTTCTGCGTGTTTAGATTAGTCGAAACAGTTTAAAAAGTTGAAGCTAAAAATACTATCCACATCACGAATCAGGAAGTAGAGCTATTGAAGTGGCATTGAAATGGCGCCACTTCTATAAAAACAGTACTTATGTCTGGCATACACCCGTAGTTCTTCATTACAGAACCAGATCAGTCCTCCAAACCATGGCTTTTGTAATAACCCAAATAGTTTTTTAAAACGAAAAGATTTAATTGGACTCATCAGTATTAAATGAAAATGAAAAATGTTTTCTATCTCTGAGATGATTTTTGGTCTTAAGAAAAATAATCGATTCATCAAAAATTTTTCAAACCAATTGTCGATTAACAATGGGCCTCCAAATAAATGCGCTTAACCCAAACAATTTTGTGCTTCTTTGCTAATAGAGACTCGAAGTTATAGAGATAGGGTATAGGAAAAACAAAGCAATTGATATAAAAAAGTGCGAAAAGGGGTAAAAGGTGTGTCATTTATACGAATATACGTCTTGTGTATATACAAAAAGGGTTTTATCACTGCGTTTCGGATGATACGCCTTGTATATTCCAGTGTTATCCACGTCACCACAAGATTTACCCACCATAGTATCACTCTTGACACCAGAAATGTCTGCTATCGGTCACATGTTTACAACATATTATTTAGAGTTTTCACTTACTTTTTATTTCTATGACATGTGTTCTATTATTTGTGTCTCTGTTGCGTTGTGTCTCTATTACTTTTCGTCTCTCAACCGGTTTTTTTTTATGGTTGATCAACAGGATGTTTTTCTCGATCTTGATATACAATTTCAAATAAAAAGATAACCAAGAGATATCCCAATATTGAGTTTGAAATAATGGTTGCTTTCGTCAACTGTCCTTTTTATGTCACAGACAGCTTTGTTGCTGTTAAAAGTTCATGAGGCTCGAGAATATAAAACGTTAGATGGACACGGTCTCAGAGGCCTGCTATTCATGGGCATTTCAATATTGGCTCAAGTATAAATAGCTAAAACGAAATTCACCCACACATTCACAACTACCCACCCTACCCACACAACTATAGCACACTTCAGTGATTGCTAATCAGAAATCGAGACAAACAAATCGTCAAATGATTATTTTAGCATGTTCTGTAACGAGTCACAAGTATCAACATATACCTGCAAATGCTAAGACCAAAGCACCTAAGGGACAAAATCGGACAATTTTGTCATTACTGGTCCGTCCGGAGGGCAAAACACGTACTAATGCCAGAAGATCATATGGGACAATACCTTT
>JAMKCH010025017.1:0-56330 GCA_023653785.1 Ophioderma brevispina | reverse complement strand
GTTCGTATTATTGTACCACTTAAAGGAATTGCTCATTCCTGGTTTATATTTCTCTTTCTACGATAAACTTAACCTCCGTCGTTTAAAACAAGTGGGTGGTTACCACCCCCTCCCCCCGTGAACTTCCCCTCCGGCACCTTAAAATGCCAAAAGCTTTTATAAAAAAAAAATCTGGGTACTCTTCCTCATTCTTTTTCTCCCGGTCATTTAAGGGACCAAATGTTGAAGGTCTACCGGGGTTAAGTATGCCGTCAAAGGGTAAGAGGGGTGGTTGCCCTCCAAGAATTTTTTATGGGTACATTTTTAAAAAATATTCTGTACAGTATGCTCTAAAACTCTATGTTCTTGTAATATAGTAATTTGCCATTATTTATAGCTGAAAACCGCAGAAAATTTGATATTCCTACCTTTTTAGGCGAAAAATTAGAATATCCATCCGCCTATTTTTCTGATTTGTGGACTTTATGACGTAATTGTTACGCCATACTAGGTATTTTGGTACTTAGTTTTTGGTAGCAAGGAGAGTGGAAAGACGACTTACCTGAATCATAGCATTCGGATGCTGTAATAAGACCTAACCACGGGGGTGGTAGGGTGCCAAGGCAATATTTTGAGGGCGAATTTGTGTCCTACTACTCCATAGGCCCACTGTACAAACGGGTCACTTCATGGGGGGGGGTGGTGGCGGGTGGCAAGGGTGGCAAGGGTCTGAGCAAGGGCGCCCCCCTTGCGGTTAAAAACCACTGCCCTACCCTAAGAATGATTAAAATTAGAGTTAAACTATGAGGTTGACAACCGTGGACCGTCATAGCGAATGACACGTTGTCCGCAATGTATAGTAAAATAATCAGGTTTATTTCCCTCCCACCACCCCCCACAGTACACACAACCATACTCACACACACGTACCACACACACACAAATCACAAAGCTCCTTGCATGATAATTCCTGATCCCTAGTGCAACTACTGTGTTTCGACAGCCCAATCGCAAAACAGCATTGTGGGGGGTGGGGGTAATATAGGGGTGGGCGGAAGGAAAGAAGGCTATTTAATCACACTTTTAAGAAGGTTTCATTCAAATTGGGTGGTCAAAATATATTAGTTGGACCAACTCCCAGATTTTGTAAGATAAATGTATCACAGGTGCATGGGGCGTGTTTCAAAATTTTCATACTGAAAATAGGGGGGGTAAATGTTTGACCCCCATAACTTAATTTGTACAAGTTTTTAATTTTTGCATCATGCATCTCCTGACTCCTTTGGGACCTATAGCTACAATTTTATATATGACAACCTTTGGTTCAAATTAGGTTCACCATCTATCGAAAAAAAATGGGCCATCCTTGCAGCAACTAATATGGTAATTCCTATCAATGCGCATATTAATAACAAAGTTATAATTTGGGTGATGAATACCATCTTCTTATTGTGGCCAATAGCACCCGTATTCAGAGACTGCATTACTTAGTGTAAAGATGTCATTAGAACCATATTCAACAATCAACGGACGAATGTGTTTTTGCTTTGTTATTTTAATTTAAGTGCCGCATTCGACACTGTAAATCACAATATCCTTTTTAGCAGCAGGTTGGATAGCGAGATTGGACCTAACAGGAAATGCGCTTAATTTGTTTAAGTCGTATTTACCGGAAGAACGACTTCTGTTTTGATAAATGACTATTTTTCTGACTCACGTGGCATTGAGTATGGGCTCCCCCGCAAGCTCAATTGTGGACCGAAGTCCTTTAACTCTCTACGGGGGTGCACCATTACAATCCAAGTGGTTGAATAATAAAGCACATAATCTTTCTTATCATCATTTACCGATGATATTCAGATTTTTACTAGCTTCACATACCATCGATTCATCATCAATTTCAGTCGTGCATTGTCTGCCCTTGAAGTATCAATAAGAGATATTCCGCATTTTGATACGGAAAATATGTTGGAACTTAACTCCTGATACAACGGGTTTTTGTCGCAACACACCGCATTTTTTCAAAAAAATCCTGCCTAATGTCCATCTCTTCAAATAGGTATGAAATGATTTCCCCTTCAGAGAACCTACGCAATTTGGGTTGTTATTTTTTGATGACACGATGTCTATGTCAGCTCATGTAACATCACTATCACTATCATCTAAATGTAACTTATCATCTGTGGAACATCACTAGAATACGTCGCTTTATGGATCAGGACACAAGCAGCAACATTATTCGTTCTCTCATATTATCAAGATTGGACTATGGTAACGCCCTTTTTGCTCGGATCTAACGTCTCTTCCATCAACAGACTGCAAAAGTTTCAAAATTGGGCAGCCAAACTGATTTTTTGTGCCGCGAAAAAAGATCATGCCACTCCATTTTTGAAAAAACTTCATTGGTTGCCTGTGAAAGAGCGTATCTATTTTAAAATTCTGCTTTATGTGTACAAATGCCTGAATGGACTCGCAACGGACTACTTATCTTGTTGCTTATCACCATATACTCAATCTCGTCCTGGACTCCGTTCTGCACTTGATACCACACGCCTTGCTTAGCCCAACTACTCATCGAAATTACTTTGGTCAGCCTCCAACAAGGCTTTCTCACTAGCTGCACCAGGCATATGGAACGTATTACCCATCACCATTCGCTCATCCAACTCGCTGTATACTTTTAAAAAAGTACTTAAATCACATCTTTATCCAAACTAGCTTGCTCATTCATGTAGTTTATAATTGTTTTGTGTTTTATGCTCTGTTTTCTGATGTTGTGTGGTTTCATGCGCCGTGATCTATATGAAATGGCGCTTTATAATTGCCCAGTTGTATGTATGTATGTACTCTCAAAGGGAGGGCTTATTATACTTTGCAAAATGAAACTTGATTTACTGCTCCCATTGATTTGCGTGCACTTTACAGGCATGAGAATTTTTAGTTTAAAAACTGAATTCTTTTTTTTTTGGTTGCCCAAATTTATGCATTTTCATTGATTTTCAGTCTGATATATAATATGGTATGTTTTAAGGATGCTGACAATAATATGATACATGTGTAATTCATATTCCTCAGCATATTGTAATTTCTTAATTCTTTACTTACAATCTGAAAATGTTGTGATATTAAACATTATAATTTGATTTTTGTGTAGGATATGTATGGGCTTCTAGGAGATGGACAGAAGAACAAAACTACATCTACAAAGAAGAACAAAGATGACTATACAGTAGTGAAGAGTAGGTACAGCCAATTGCTTTCAAGCAAAATCAAATTGCTATCTGCAGCAATCATTTCATTAAAAAAAGTGGTTTTAACACTTCTTCTGACAAGTTCAGTCAGCCATAGTATATAGCTATTCCTATATAGCTATATAGCTGATCTCTATATAAAATGGATTGGAAACCTGGGCTTTGTAGGTGATCACTGACGGCCATATTGGTAATTCAAAAAGAGCCCAAGTAGGTGGTTAAGAGCCGGCCATTTAAACAAAATGTGTTCCCATTGAAATGTGGATTAGCGACATAACAGACTACAGAATCAAGCCAATTCAGTGAGTTCATTGTATTTGAAGTTGCGCACGTATGGGATGGCATATCTCTAAAACAGGCACCCGGGATACAACTTCTGTTAAACAGGTGTCTCTGGAATGCTATTGTGTTCGGTAGTCCAAGATGTCCGTCGGTTGTTTCATTCATCTAATACACAATTACTGTTGTGTAGCCAATCCATTGTATAGAGATCAGTGATTACTACAAATGTCTCTTTTTGCATCTAGGTTAGAAGTAAATACCACATAATCCAAGGTTGTGTGTTGCATCACACTATGCCTTTGTAAACAACAACTAACAATGATTTAACAGAGACAAGCAAATCTTGGATCAAGGTTCAACCGATAATCGTATCGAATATCGCATCGGGACGATATTACCCATTTCGGTAAAATATCCGATCGGCCAAAAAAGCCTTTCCTTACTGATAATGTGTACCGATATCTGAGTGAAAACCAAAACAGCAGCATAGCCAGAGAAAAAATACCATAATTGCATACATACTATAAAATCAGAATGTACAAAGACATGTGAAATGTTAATTTCTTAAGAATACAGCTTTAAAAAAAAAAGAAAGCCAAATTAGCTGTTAGAAAATTTACAGTACCATATACTTCTTAGTAGTTTTATCATTTTTTTTAATCAACCACGTAATTTCCCATAGTTAATGCAATGGCTAAATATAAGATTGATTCAAGAAAATTACACAATTACAAACAAGTATAAGGTACTGTAAATTTTCTTCCAGATATTTAACTTTTTCCTTTTTCAATATTGCATGAATTGTTGAACAAGATCAATAACATTGGTAATATATGTGAAGCAATATTGTGTTATTTGTTTAATTTTTTCACGTTTAGTCGATTAACTGCTTGGTAAATAGTTATTAAAGGGGCGTGTTCCGATCGTCTTTGGGACCCCCCTGATTTACCCGGAAGTAGTATCAATTTTGATATCTGATGAAAGGCCGTATTTTTCTCATTGTCTTCCTGAAATTTGAGCCCTAAAATCCATTTTATCCTCAAGATACAAACAAAAAACTGCTGTTTTAATGGTTAACCATCAATATTAGCACAGTATTGAATTTAGGGCTTTGCAATTATGCATTATTGCTTCTATCATCAAAACTGCAAGTTGGTTTCCCACGGTATATGGGGTGAACGTGCAAGTGCCAGGCTCTCATGTCGGGTAGAGAACACAATAGACATAAATCGGAACAAGCACCTTTAATGACGTCAATCTGTAGTATCATCCTAATAGACAGAAAGGCGTTTGTTATTACATTTTGAAATGATATTTAAAGGGGGATGGCCCGATTTAAGGATATGACGTTTTCATCTTGATAGATTGACCTTCACCCAAACACCCTATCTGTAAAGTTTCGCGCCGATATTTCAATCCGTTTTGCTGTGCGAGCTAAAAATGTGATTTTGTAAGCCCCATAGAGTACTGTGTAAAATTAATATTGGTCAACCAAAATGGGGCACATTTTCGCTTATAACTTCCAAACCAAATATTATTTTGCCCTAAGATTTCACAGGGTAAATGAGAAAAATAGTCGCTTTCTTCTGATACCAAAATTTTGACCACTTCCGGTAAAATCCGGGGCTTCTGGGGACGAGGCTATTAGCGATCGGGCCATGGACCTTTAAGAGCGATTTTTTTTATTGTAATATAAACATTCAACAAATATCGGATCGGATATCGAACGATATTAAAAATGTAATATCGGTTATCGAGTCGGATGACAAAAGTCATTTCGGTTGACCCCCCATAGACTTGGATGGTTAACTAATCTATAGATCCTTATTAGTTGCAGTGGTTTTTTTAAGCGACCCGACTATAGAAATCACTGCCCTCAAAATTGCGAATAAGTCTATATCTATTTGAAGCATATAGGATCAATGTCTGAAGGTCATTTCATTAAATGTTTTTCTTTATGCAAAATGATCTACGTCCTATTAATTTTGGAGTTCTATTGTTGGGTGTGTATTGCGAAGCAATTTCAGACAAAGACTAAAATAAAAATCATTGCCCGTTTCAAATGGTTTAAAAAGCCGGGTTATAAAGCATCGCCAAGACTGGCTGGGAAATGGGAGTTGTGTTAAAAACGTTGCAGGGATAGAAAAGGGGAGTAATGAATAGGAGAGTTATAAGTAAGAAAATGATCAGCCACGTGGAAGTTCACTACGTTATGATTGACGCTTTTACCCATAATGGTGGTTATATTGGAAGACGAAGTTTAGGGTTAACCATCTTTATTTTGAAAGTGACAGGAAGGTTGTTTAACCCAACATTAAATTAAAGCTATAATTGGGGCTTCAGTTTTAAACAAATTATGCGCCCAGTTGGGCGTTTCTTCTATTTTCTTATTTAAATGACAGGAGAGTTGTACGTACATCAAATTAAAAGCTGTAAATAGGGATGGATGCAGTTTTTACATATTTTCTGCCCAAATTGGGGCGCTTTCTATTTTCTTTATTTGAAATGAGAGGAAGGTGTAACCTATAAACTTGGTGGTGGAGTAACAAATAGAGAGTTATAAGTAGGAAAATGATCAGGCCACATAGAGCTAGTAATTTTGAAGCTTTTGAAAGATTTTTTACCATATAGTGTGGATATTATGAAAGACAAAAAAAAAAAGTTTTAGATACAATCTTTATTGAAATGACAGGACGGTGTTGTAACTACATTACATTTAAAGCTTATAACTTGGGGTTCCGTTTTTAACACATTTTGCGCCCAAATTGGGTGTTTTTTCTATTTTCTTTATTTGAAATTGGACGGAGAGTTTAGTACAAGCAAATAAAGCTTGTAACTTAGGGGTGCTACATGCAGTTTGTACAATTTTGCGCCTTTTCTATTTTCTTATTTGAATGACAGGAAGGTGTAACCTATGTTAATTAAAGCTTACAAATATGTGAGGTCAAAGTCACAACAAAGGTCAACAGTGAAATCAAGTTGTAAGAGGTGATGGTTTGGTTTCTATGCAATCTTATGCCTCATGTATCAAACATATTACTTTAAATCAGTTATGAGATTTCTTTTTATACATGTTTCTTAATTATAAAAGTGCAGGCGCTTCTTTTAAAACTAGGAAAAACCTCACTTCCTTTTAAATGATTTTTTTTTATGTTCTTCCTTATTTCTTGAAAATTAGGACTGGCGACCCGACACCAGTTTTTTTTAAATACTTGTTTCAAAGGCATTTTATACTTAGTGTATGCAACACACCACCTTGGATTATGTGGTATTAACTTCATCCTAGATCCCAAAAGCCCAAAGACATCAGAAACATATTTATGTTCCCTAAATGACTGAGATTTCAGTGTTGGAGAAGTTCTCAAAATAATGATTTAAACAAATAATAGCAAAGCCTACTAAATGCAGCTTAAAATTATAATTAAAAAAAATTGTGTAACCTAATAAATGCAATTAAAAATTATAATGTGGAAAGAGGACCGGAAACTTAACATTGATAATGAAGATACTGTGATTTTCTATTTATACTTCATTGCAGCAGTGCTGTGCAATGAAAATGGATGAAAACCATCTCTAACTCAACACAGCAGCATGTGCAGTGTAATTTGAACTGTGTTACTGCTGCATTTAGTCAGAGATGGTTTTCATCCATTTTTGCTGCACTGCATTGCAGCGCAGTGAATGAATGAACCTTTGGTGATATCACAAATTTTGAAAGATTTACATAAAAAAACTCGAACACTTCCTTCTTGTTCGAACACAGCCCGTTCCCGCACCCCATGGCTTGACCCAGATCCTACACCCTCAGACTTGCAGCGGGGTTATGAGGCAATGACTGCTTTCCAAAATCCCAATGCTCCAACTCCGCATGGCAGTGCATTCTATAAGCAGATGGGAAGTACAAAGCGTCATCAGCGTTCTTGGACTGAGCCATCGAGGGCGTTTGAATACGGACTTGGTTCAACAGCCAGGAAGAATCAACATCAAGCCCTGCAGGTATTTACAAGCTTTATAGGGTGCATTGCACACTTTAGAAAGCATGGGTTTGAAAAATCGCCAAATCCTCAAAAAGCGTGGGTTTCGGAGAGTTGAAACTAAAATGCGTGTGTTCTTAAAAAGAGTGCAAAAAAATAAGCGTGTAATTCGCGTCTATACCTAGCTGAAAAGCTTTGCGAACTCAGAACTGTTGTGCGTATTTTTTGTAACTGAAAATCTGTACTAACACTCTGTCAATTATCAAATGAAGAGTTCTAACATAAGATCTTCTTGAGTGATTGTATAATTACTTCGCGTGTAATACTCAAGATAATACAAAATTAGATGTGATTGTGAATACCATGCACTGCTTGCAATTTCACTGCAATTCATTGATGGTGTGAAATGATTCCTAGCTTTCAGTGGGGCAGTTTGTTTCCAACATGGCCGCCCGTAATAACAAGACAGTGGTATGCCGACTGGTATCACGATAGAGCTAATTTTGATTTTTTGTTTTTTAAACTCAGACTCACTTCTGAAGAAGTCTATGCAGTATGCTATGGTGGGCATGATGTCATGAATGATATAGGGACTGAGTTACGGCGGTCCGGAAAGTGTGTAGTCTGTGTCACAGACTTTGAAAGATATTATCTAAATTAGTACTGTGCGAGAGATTAACGTTATCAGTCCGTCATAGCGAATGCATGCAAATGAAACTAAATCTCAAATATCTCTGGAAAACGAAGGGGTTCTATGAGGTGATTTTTGCATCAGAGGGTCCGTTACTATGTTTTGTTTTGGATATGTATCATAATTGGGTCTGAACCTATAGAACCTTGCGAGAAAATTTTTGTCGGGTACTTCGGTGCTCGCAAACACGGAAAAGTTAACACGCAATCGCTACGGGCCCCATCCCTTTTTCCCACAATGCCTTTTGGTATTATTCCAGTCTTGAGAATTTTCAAACGCTGCGCCAACTTTTTTTTTCACCACAATTTTTAGAAACCGGATATATACGTACTTACCGGACCGCATAGGACTAAGTAGCATTGGACACCCAAAACACTCTGAAAAGATTCCAAAAGCTAAGAAAAAACTTATATACATGGAGATCATACAGTAGTTTATATGTTGAGTATAGGCCTACTGTACCCTACAATATCTACACAACAATGGACTTTACATTTTTATGATCATTCATAATAAGAATTAGATGTAGGTACGATACTGATCCCGGTTCGCCGTTTCCCATGGAAAAGCAAAAAGGCTTAGGGTGGGTTATGACTTCTCTGTATAAAGGGTGTTTATATAAAAGGGTGGGTTTAAAATATAAAAGGTGGATTTGAAACACCACTGCACACTATGCAGCTTATGATTTGACCCTCTGTGTATTCTCAAGGCTTATTATACTTTGTGAAACGAAATGAAACATAACAAAACTGGTTTACTTCACCCATTGGTTTACATGCACTCTATTCCCTCATGTGTAACTTGGTGCATAATGGAATAAGGCTTGCAAACAATACATGCAGGTTCATTGAATGCATTTTGCTTTGTTTCATTAAGTATAAGCCATTCTCTTTGAGAAAGTCACTGCAACAAATTGGCAAAGTTTGAAGACAATGCATACTTCTTGAAGCATAAAAGTCAGGGTTTTTATTAGTGTCTAACCGATCACCCTAATATCTGGTATACCGATTACAGATTTTAAAATTTCAAAATCGGTTCATTCCGATTCCAATTTTTTTTCTGTGTAATTTTTTTTTGGCGTTATCATTGCCGTTTTCGACAGCCAGAAGCTGCCAGAAAGTAACAGATCGATTTAGGTAAACCACTAAAATGGCGAAATAGTAAGTTAGGAACAACATACACACTCTTGTTGTGTACTTAAAATAATAAATTGATTGTTTCAGTTTTGATTTATTTTCACCATTTGGCCATCAGTTTTGAGCAATTTTAATTCAAGTTTGGACCTCTTTGATATTAATTTAATCGGTATAGAAAATCAGTGAAAAATGAGAATTTTGCCGATACCAATCAAATACCGATAAGGTCATAATCGGCCCAATTTCAGAAATACCGATCATATCGGTTATTCTCTAGTTTTTAGGATTTTTGTGTTAGGATGTTTGTATGATCACATGACCTTAGCAATGAGGTGAAATTTCCCAAAACAGGTGCATTGTGGGATGGACTTAATGCATCCTCTGGTGCATCACCAAAGATCAAGGAAAAGAAACAAAAATCTTCATATTTCTTATTAATTTTCACTGAATATCTCTATACACCCTCTCAGACAGATGAATGGAATAGACTTGGTGATAAAACCAAAATGACGCTTACTGCCAGTCTGGATATGGAGACTAGTCATAATCCAGCAGCTAGTGCCTTAGAACCAAAAGTTGTGTCACCAGTAAGAAAGCCTGTTACAAGAAGGTACGTTTGTGAGTATAATGTTTGATAGTTAGTATATTGTATAATATACACAGCTGTTTGACCCCATGCAAATTGTCTCTTATTTTGCTTTAGAACAATTTTAAGCTTTGGCGACACAAGTGTGGCAACTATAATTATACAAGTAGGGACATGCAAGATTTCTCCTGTAAAAATAAGAAAAATCCATTGTGAAATTTTTGCCATACAGGCCTACAAAAATCATGATTTGTATGTTATAGCACCATCTATATGCCCATTCTAGTCTAGACAGAGATGTGTAAAACAAGAATTTTAAGAAAAATCATATTTGTCCACAATGAAATATAAACACTGTTATCAATATCATATTTGATAAGCTTTCATTAAATTTAGGTAATGTGTGAGTATGTTGATATATGCTCTGTAGTATCACACAAAAACCTATGTTAGCCATGAACTGAAAGTGGCTTATAACTGAGACCATATAATTTAACCTTTGATTCAAACATCAACAAAATTAAATGCTGAATGCTCATGGTGGATTTTAAGTTTATCAAATGCATGTGAAGACTTAAGACACTGTTGTGTTCTGTTTTTAAAGGTAGTGGACCCGATCATGGTCCGATTTTTTTCATGTTGTTTTGACTCCCATCACAAAGAAGAATATCACCAAAAACATCCAATTGCAAACTTTTAGTTAAAGTTACAGGAGGAGATTTTTTTTAGGATACAAATTTCTCTCAAATTGCACTGGATCGGTTGTAGCAAACAAGTACAAAAGAAAACCGCAAACCTTTTTTTGAACTTTGAACGTATTCTCCCAATAGAAATCCACGCTTTGAATTGTTGTTGTGCACAACAGAAAATACTAAATCATCATCTTAAATTGGGGTGCAGGGGGGTAGGACATGCCAACTTAACAGCAACACCCAGCGCAACCCGAGTGCTAGTCTTATTCAAAGACTTAACTGTAGGAGGGCGCTCTTATGCATATCGAACGGTCACACACAGACTTGACTAATTGCTAGGCCTGGTCACGAATACTTATAATCTAAATGACAGTTATTGGAAATAGCACTGTTTTGCAGCGAGGTTAATCCACTAACCTCGACGGATTTTGAAGTCAATATTTTTTTCTTAAATTATCATGATATTATTAAGATCTTTGAACAAAGGTTTAAGAGCTGATTTTGTAATGTCTCTGAGACAGAGACTGCCATAGTAAATGCACGTAGCAGTTCCCCAAATTACACTTTGGAAATCCCCAATGCCCAAATCGAGCAGACCGTGTCCTACCCCCTTTTGGGGGTGCTTCTTTCTGGAAATGTCCTCATGTCTCTTTAAATCGGTCTATCATTTGGATAGTATAATAAAAATTTACCAAATTTGCCCATAGGACAGTGTGTGTTAATTAATATGGTGTCGACAATATTTAGGGACGTTTTTGTTCACAACATCTGAAACACAGTTTCTGGGCCTTAAATTTCACTGGGGTAATGAGAAAAAATATGAACTTTCTTCTAATACCAAAATCTCAATTTTAATGGAGTAAAGTATAGGGGATGAAGTTGTCGATCTGGTCACGGTCACCCACCTTTAAGATACCATTGTGTTTATAAAACATGTTGTTAAATTACAAATTTTCATGCTGTGATTTTTGTTCTTGATAATAACTCAGAAAAGATTTGTCAGCTGGAGGTTCCCACTACAAACGTCATGTAATTTCCAAAAATGGCAATAACGGCATAACCCACCAACAACCACCACCCAGGGTATTACTTCTGTCTTCCCATGTACCAGCAGTACAGGTAAGTATAGCCTTGTTCAAGGGACACTACCAACTTCATTCACTGGTTCGCAAGTCAGATACAATTAAATCATGCCACGGATCATATTAGGCAGAAATCATGCGAGGAGTAGAGTATATTCCCCCTCCCCAAAACTAACAGGTAAGTATAGCCTTGTTCAAGGCACTCTACCAACTTCATTCATTGGTTCACAAGTCAGATACAAATAATGTCACAGATTATATTAGGCAGAAACCTTGCGAGGAGTGGAGCATATTCCCCTCCCTAAATAATTTAAAAAAAATAGCAATACATTGGCGAGAAATTCACTCTATCAAGCACCTAATTTGAGGTTTAATTTAAAGTTCAACTCGGGCAGAGGGCCTTGTTTAATCTGTCAGGCTTTTTCTCCCATTTGCAAGATTTTGATGGGAGTTTTATACAGGGAATGATTAAAATCACAAAGCAATTTAATTTAAGGATGAGGTAAGTATAATACATCAATAAAAAGAATTTTAACTCCACAACATGGAGGTATATATTTTAATGCATCAGCCAGGAAAAAAATAACCCCGCAGCCTTACTCATCCCAATAGCAGCCCAGAGCAGGAGGGTATTATACATCAATCAAGAAAACCAATCCACATTGATTTAAAAGATGATGTTGCTTAATTAAGTAGTTTGTAATATAGATGGATAAAGGAAAAGAAAACACCCAAGTCCTAAAATTTTACTCGTGTTAAATGAGAAAACTATGTTTTCTTCAATTAGATGTCAAACTTAAGTGGAGGAAAAGGTTGTCAGCTGGAGTCATCCACTTTTAACATAAAACAAGAAACTTTGTTCACCTTTTCCATTTCTTTCAGATGCTGTTAGCATCAGTTAGAAATGATGTATGTACAGTACTATATGAATATGATGGTGCTACGATAGAGGGAGTACAAGAAAAACTACTTGAAGCACTAGATGACAGACAAGCTGTGTAAGTATCAATCAGAAATGTTTTTGTCAGATTTGTTGTGAACACATTGTAAGAAGCTCAGAATTCTTTCCACATAAATCAGCAACCAGTTTTTGGGCATCTGGTCTCGTTATAGAGTGTGACATCTGTTGTAAAAGGTTTAGGGATTACCGATCGCGATGGTATATCGGTAATCGGTAACCGATATTTAGTCGATCAGGAAATGATCGGTGATGGAAAATTCCCTTCTACTACCGATCGTTTGATGAACGCGTCTACTCATGGCATTCAAGCACAGTCATATAAACATTTGGGCGTTCAAAACCAGTATAAACATTAAGTTCACTAAGAACCTCTCACTTTTTGTTCTAAAGCTCATTTTTCTTTAGCGCACGGCATATGGTGGTTATTACAAAAACTTTATGGGTAATGCTTTTGTTCATGCAATCCTTGTCTGAATCGCCGAGTCACAGCAAGATGACTTTCCTTACATTTATGTTTGTATTATGAATATAGAATTCCTTACACATGGTCATTCAAAAAATATATTGGTATCGTATCGTTATCGGCATATCGTGTTTACGAAAATTCGGTATCTGCCGATACCGATAAAACGTTAGATCGGACATCACTAAAAAGGTTTGGTTTATAAGCCATTAGTGACTGGTCCGCTTCGGGATGGCCTTGAAGATACGCACATTACTAAATTGCACATACCTTATTTGGCGTATTTGAATCCCATGCTCTAAATTCTGATTGTTGTGCCAAAGTGATATGTTGCATCATCTCTACTGCAACGATTCTCTACTGTGTCTACTGCACAGTACATTCTGAGCAATTTGCGATACTTTGGCTGCAGGATAGGTCTTGTTTGGGCTATTTTTGTGACTGAATGAACCCTGATGAATTAGCAGAGCAAACGTGTGGGTTTCATGACTTTTGGTACATCTTCTTTTCCACTTTTTGTATTAACTAATAAAAAATGCATACCTCAATAGGTTTGAACAGACAGTAGCTTCATGTAAACTACTAGTGGAGTGTCTCCTTTGACATACCTATCTATACTTGGGAACAGTCATGATTGGTCAACAAGGCAATTTGCTCTTGCTGGGTCACCGACCCGCAACTTGTGTGTCGAATGATCAATACAAAAGCATTTCAACATTCAAATTATATAAGGTGCTTAAAATCAACCATTGCACTGCCCTAAATCATCAATTGGTAAGAAAAAAACTTCAAATGTCATATGATTTATTCATGATTATGCTTTACCATTATTTTTTCCCACTTCCTGACACTGCAGGAGTATAGGCATATTTGCCAGTGGCATAGCAGAAATAGAGTTGACACCGTACAACCCTACTAATTCTCTGACACTAGACCATCCTGAAACCAAACATTTCTGGGAGACACTGTGTAGTAGTGTGTTACCCACTGACTCTGGGGGGAGAGTGGATGTCTTTGCACCACTTGCAGCCACAGGTGAGTATAGGGTTTTATAGTGGGACTGGCGGTATATTGCATCACCAAAGCTTGTCAAATCTCCCCCATTTGACTAAAGCTTGCCATTTCCCATCTGAAATTGTCTTCTTTCGACTGAGGAAGAGGGGTATTTAATGACACATTAAAGCAGCACTGGCACATTTTCACAAAATATGAAATTTCTTCAATTTGCTTGCAAATTATAGTCTAGGCCATTGGAAGAGTAGAGATGTATTTTACACATAAAAAATAACATACCCAAAAACAGTAAGAAGAGGCTAAAGACATCCAGGTAATTTGTAGGCTAACTTTAAATTTGCCATCTTGAGTCTCTTGAGTGAGCACTATCTTTCAAATGTGCCAGTGTCGACTCTTTACACTATTGTGTCATACGTCATTTTACACTATCACATCATATACATGTACATGATGAGAGAAATACCAGTTTTAGCAGATGATGGCATCCAAACCTCATTCAATATATGGCCAGTATATGACCTCGTCCTCATCCTCTATTACATACATAAAAAATTAGAACTAACCTTTTGCAGTAAAGTTACATTCTCCAACTCTGACGGTTTTGGTATATGAAAATATTGCTTGGTAACATAAAAATCAATGAATTTTTGAAGATTTCACTTTTAAGTTTGGGATTTCTTCGCTGTCACCACCTGAGTTTTAGAAGCACGTGGAAATCAGAGTACCTGGAGAAAACCTGCGAAATTGCGGGTTTGACCAAGGTTCAAACCTGATAGAACCACAGTGGTGCAAAGCACTAGACCCACTGCGCCAACCCGACCACTCTCTTTCAACTGAGATTCGACTCAATAAGTTGATTTAAAAAAATTGCTTTTTAAACACTTTTAGTAAAAAATCAAGTTCAACATTACTTCAAAAAGCCTTGTTTATCCTTAAAGGACATTTGGAGGATTCTCCTCTGTTACAGAGCCAACCATATTTGAAAACATTTTTAAAGGACCCCCCCCCCCCAAAAAAAATGATAGGCCTATTTTGTATCTAATGCAGTAAGTATCAGTTCGACAAAGCAACTCAAATTTGGGCATAAACAGCCAGAATAAGCATGCTTCAAATAGATGTTGGAGAGTTTGCATTCCAAAACAGGGTCAAAAAGAGTTGCACATTAACTGTAACTGATTATCGATTATTCCATTGATGTTATTAAAGGCACTATCAGTGATTCGCTATTTAAAGCAAAAAATCGATAAAATCATCAAAAATTAGATTTTGGCATGTTTGTAACAGATATGGGTGTCCTAACATGCCCTACAAGTGATAGGACCAAAAGCAGCGTACTAAGGACAAAATCGGATATTTTAGTCATAACTGTCCGTACGGACACTACTACTACACGTAATTCAATGGGGAGTCATATCTATGAATATTGCTGTTTTCTTAGTTTTCTATCTATTTTTAGTTGGAAAAAATGGAATTCTACAGACTTATCCTTCACTTTTAAGATATTCCTGCAAATTTCAAATATTTCGACTCTTTTTGGGTAGATCACTGATAGTGTCTTTAACAATAGACCATTTGCACGATCCCCATTGCATCTCGTATTGTGCCCATTTCCATCCGGGAACTTGTACCAGAGTTCATGTTTACAAAAAAAATTTTTGTTTGTTCGTGTTGCCGAACAGTGCCTAAAATTACAATACAAAGTACCTTTTCACGTGAAGTTAATCTTACAGAAATGTAAAAGAATATCAAAGGGACGAAAAACAATTGAGGCACTGGTGTTGAAATTCACGACAAAAAGTGATATTTTCGATCGTAACTGTGTCCTACTTGTCACCTGCCGGACGATTATACAACTATAGTGCAACGTCACAGATAGGATAAGTTTTCTGGTTTTATCTTTACGTTCTTAACCGCATGTTTTAGCCGACTTGAGGCTGTACAAGTTCCTGGATGGAAATGACGACAATACGAGATGCATTATGGGGATCGTGCAAATGGTCTATTGGAATCCAGCATCACACCTGCATGTGTAAACAGTGACAATACTTAGAGAATAAAGGTATGATTTTGGGAACCGGTACTCTCTTTACGACGAATTGAACCCAAGGCGATACCATTATTTTTAAGTGGAAGAACGAGGCCGGAAGAACGAGGCCGGAAGAACGTTTAAGTGGAAGAACGAGGCGTGGAAGAACTCGGCCTCCGGCCTCGTTCTTCCACTTAAAAATAATGGTATCGCCTTGGGTTCAATTCGTCGTAAAGAGAGTACCGGTTCCCAAAATCATACCTTTATTCTCATTCTTAAACAGCTTTATCATTTAAGGTCATCTTTAACCCAATTTGCGATGCTTTACAGCTTAAATACAACAAGAAAGGACTGCCACCACCCAGTGACAACAATCGAACAACCCGTTGAACGCAATGATCATACGCAACGAGACGCAATGTTGGCAGCTAGGCGCGTGCGAACGTAGCAAAACGCAGTATGACGCAAGCACTTCAACCTAAAAATAACATCAATACGCAGCGCGTACTACCTGGGTTCAATTAAACGAATTGAACCCGGGCACCAGCCAATGAAATTGCTTACATTTTCACAGCTGTTTAAGAATTAGCAATCAATAATCAATCTAATGATGTCACAATCAAATAATCAACTACACCACTGATGCACATGATTCCATGATTTCCCTAAATAACATCCACATGTGATGTTGGCTACGGTGAGCAATGTACATGATTGACAGGTGCATGGAATTAGGCTCCCATGCCCATGGTACTACAAGCAAAAACACTCCCTCTTCTGAGGTAATTTACTAAAAAGTTGGGCATAACTCCCTGCTTAGTACTTCATAAATCAAATAGTAAGACTTCAAACTTAGATTCACGTCAAAAGTAGGAGCGGGTTATGGTTAGATTTCTCACGATACAAGGTAAAATTTAGTTCACAACTCATGTACAAAACGCCATAGACGAGCAGTTTTCTTTTCCACAATGGGTGTAGCTTAACATTGTTATAATCTGGGAAAATATAGAATCACTGATGCAAAAACATTGAATTTAATTAAAAACAGACTTTATTGGCCAGTGGTGTGATAATGAACAGTGTCTGATCCCTCTTTTGTAAGGTGAATGTTTAGTTAGTTAAACCAAAGTTTTAAATCCGGTTTTGTCCCCGCTAACAAGGGTGGCCGGATACACCTCACACTCAGCAATACTGCTGTTTAAGGATTTATTGGAGCAAAAGATAATTGACCGGATGACCTTCCTGGCACCAATCCACAGTTTTTGGTGGTGAGCCTAGCCTTTGGGCGCCCATGCCCACCATACAAGGCAGCATATGCTGGATGGCTGCCAAAGCTCTCCAGAGCTGATGCCCTTGTAGATAGATCTTTTTTTTCATTCTACCAGGGTAACCAGCTACCCTCCTCATCAGATTTCCTTAGAAAATCGATGGGGGTAACGGTTTAGCCACTGACAACTCGTCCCTGGGACAGGTAGTACTAGGTTACTAGCTATAGGATACCAGTAGCAGGCCCTTAAAGGAAACCTGACCTGACCTGAAAGGTTAGTTAATTGTGGATATTTGCCCTTAAATTCTGGATATTTGCTCTTAAAATTTGCACTGCTTTTCCCCAAATGTTGCTTTCTAGATAAACAGGCTCATTTCATGGTTCCTTTAGGACTTAGCATGCAGGATGTATGCATGATTGGAGTAGGAAACTGTAATGTACTGTTTTGCATAGGACAGTATGCTGTGAATGCAAAATAAACACAACAATCTCATTGCATTCCAGATTCTGGCAGTAGTATGCTATGGCAGCTAGGTCGTCTCACTGGCATGCAGTTTACATCTCCACTTACTACTTCGGCTTGTTCTGACTTTGCCCACAGTAAGTACATGTAATAACATTATCATGTTTTGAGGAGTACAAGTGTGGGAAAATATCGGATCCAAAACATGATAATGATAAAATTGGATGATTTACGCCCAATATTAATTGGTCTCGCTATGCGTTTTAAAATATTGGGCTCGACTGCGTCTCGCCCATTATTTTTGCAACTCATAGTTCGATTAATTAATTTGGGCTTAATCGATCCAATTTTATAACAAAATTGGCATGTAACAAAGCAGTGCTCATTTTAATTGTATGCTCAAATGTGTAGTGATGTTAAAGGAAATGATCACAAATATGGAAAATTAGTCCAGACATATGTCCAGACACTTGAGTATGAGATTGTTGAAACCCTCTTCTTGTTAGCATTCATATGGTTGCAAAATTATCAGCCTGTAGAAGGTAACATTTCTTTTACTTTTATTTTATCATTATCCTCCTCCAAAAGTTATGAATTTAAAAAAAAATTGTGCTCGTCACTGTGTAACTCACCCAAAACTCATAGCTCGACCAATTACTTGTTGTGCTCAAATCCATCCAATTTTATATCATACTCGGTAAAAACAATCACATGGCCCAAGACTTGTCTGGGGTGTACAAGAGATTGACCTCCAATGACCCTGCATTACCTTTGACCCTATTAGGTGTACATGTATGCCAAGGGGGTATTTTTTTCAGTTAAGTCCTCCTGTTTCTCAATCCTGGAATTTTATTTCAAGATAATTTGTAAGCTGAGAATTACAAGGTTCTAACTGACATTTTGGTCATTTTGAGATATGCACATCTAAAGTTAACAAAAACAAAATAATATAAAACAAAAGAAATTTTACTGGAAGTGGGTCCCTGAAACAAATTTACATTTTGACCTAAACAAATTATATCTTTTTAAAGCTTAGCAATGTAAATTTCAAAAGATTGACCTCACAAAAACCCAAAATGTCAATTAGATCCTTGTAATTCTCAGCTCACAAATTATCTCCAATACTTCCAGCAGAACAGATTAGAAAGCTAGTCAGCCATGGTAGACAGAGTACATCTGTTAGCTATTTTAGTTTCAGGCTAGTAGCAAGGTCACATTAAAGGTGTGTGTTCCGGTTGTCTTTAAGACCCCCTTGATTTTCCTGGAAGTAGTATCGATTTTAATATCAGATGAAAGGCCGTATTTTCTCATTGTCGTCCTGAAATTTGAGGCCTCAAATCCATTTCATTCCCAAAATATAAAAAAAATGCTGTTTTAATGGTTAACCATCAATATTAGCACAGTATTGGATAGGGCTTTGCAATATGCATTATTGTTTCTACCATCAAAACTGCAAGTTTGTTTCCCACTGTACAAGTGCCAGGCCCTCATATCAAGTAGAGAACTCATAAATCGGAACAAGCACCTTTAATAAAGACTTCAATCCAACTCCACAATACATCCAGCCAGACAGATAAGAGATAAAAGAAGAAAACCGGATAAAAGAAGCTAGCGCTAACAGTAATTGTATACCAAGATCATGATGTTCAGCATCAATATCAACTAACACCAACCACTGATGCACATGATTCCATGATTTCCCTAATACAACCAACAATGTGATGTTGGCCTAGGTGAGCAATGTACATATTGACAGGTGCATGAATTCGGGCTCCCATGCCCTGGTTACTACAATCAAAAACCCTCCCCTTCTAGGTAATTTCCTAAAAAGTTGGGCATAACCCCTGCTTAGTACTTCATAAATCAAATATTAGACTTCAAACTTAGATTCACGTCAAAATAGGAGCGGGTATGGTTAGATTTCTCACGTACAAGGTAAAATTAGGTTCACAACTCATTCCAAAACGCCATATACGAGCATTTTTTCTTTTTTCCACAATGGGGTGTAGCTTAAACATTGTTAGAATCTGGGAAAAAATAAATCACAAGATCAAAAACATTGTTTAAAATTAAAAACAGACTTTATTTTGGCCAGTGTGTGATAATGAACAGTGTCTGATCCCTCTTTGAAGTGCATTTGAGTTGTTAAAAAAAACCAAGTTTTTGAATCCTTTTTGTCCCCGCAACACACAAGGTGGCCGGATACCCTCCCACTCGCAATACTGCTTGTTTAAGATTTTATTGGAGCAAAAGATAATTACCGGATGGACCTTCCTGGCATCAATCCACAGTTTTTTGGTGGTGAGCTAGCCTTTGGGCGCCCATGCCCACCATACAAGGCCGCATATGCTGGATGCTGCCCAAGCTCTCCTAGCTTCTTCCTGTAATAGATCTTTCTTTTTCATTATACAGGGTAACCAGCTACCCTCCTCATCAATTTTACTTTAAAATCGATGGGGGTAACGGTTTAGGGCCACTGACCAACTCGCGATCCTGGGACAAGGTAGTACTAGGTTCCTAGCTATAGGATACCAGTACAGGCCCTTAAAGGCACCTGACCTGACCTGAAAGGTTAGTTACTTGTGGATATTTGCCCTTAAATTCTGGATATTTGCTCTTAAAATTGTGCACTGCTTTCCCCAAATTGCTTTCCTCGATAAACCAGGCTCATTCATGGTTCCTTTAGGACTTAGCATGGCAGGATTTGCATGATTGGAGTAGGAAACTGTAATGTACTGTTTTGCATAGGACAGTATGCTGTGAATGCAACATACACCCAACAATCTCATTGCATTCCAGATTCTGGCAGTAGTATGCTATGTCAGCTGGTCGTCTCACTGGCATGTCAGTTTAGCATCTCCATTACTACTATCGTCTTGTTCTGACGTGCCCACCAGTAAGTACATTTCTAACATTATCATGTTTTTGGGAGTCCAAGTGTGTGAAAATATCGGATCCAAAACGATAATGATAAAATTGGATATTTACGCCCAATATTAATTGGTCTCGCTCATATTTCTAAAATATTGGGCTTCTACTGCGCTCGCCCATTATTTTTGCAACTCATAGTGTCGATTAAGTTAATTTGGGCTATACTCGATCCAATTTTAATAACAAAATTGGGGTGTAACAAAGCAGTGCTCATTTTATTGTATGCCTCAATTTGTAGTGATTGTTAAGGACATGACACAAATATGGAAATTAGTCGCGACATATGTCCATACACTTGAGTATGTGATTGTTGGAAACCCTCTTCTTGTTATCATTCATATGGTTCAAAATTATCAGCCTGTACAAGTAACATATCTTTAACTTTTATTTTATATTATCCTCTCCTCCTCCAAAAGTATGAATTAAAAAAAAATTGTGCTCGGCACGGTACCTCACCACCAAAACTCTAGCGTCGACCAATACTTGTTGTGCCAATAAATCATCCAATTTTTATCAACTCGGTAAAAACAATCACATGGCCCAAGACTGGGGTGTACAAGAATTGCCCCCAATGACCCAATTACCTTTGACCCTATTTGGTAGGTGGTACATGTTATGGCAAGGGTTATTTTTTCAGTTAAGTCTCCTGTTTCTCAATCCTGGAATTTTAATTTCAAGATAATTTGTTGTAAGCTGAGAATTACAAGGTTCTAATGACAGTTTTGGTCATTTTGATATATGAACATCTAAGTTAACAAAAAACACAAATAATTAAAACAAAAGAAATTTTACTGGAAGTGGTCCTGAAAAACAAATTTAATTTTGACCTAAACAAATTATATCTTTTTAAGCTTAGCAATTTAAATTTCAAGATTGACCTCACAAAAACCCAAAAATGTCATTAGATCCGTGTAATTCTCAAGCTCACAAATTATTCCCAATACTTCCAGCAGCACGATTCGAACGCTAGTCAGCCATGGAGACAGAGTACCTCTGTTAGCTATTTTATGTTTCAGGCTAGTGCAAGGTCACACTTAAGGTGTGTGTTCTCGGTTTGTCTTTAAGACCCCTTGATTTTCCCGGAAGTAGTATCGATTTTAATAATATCAGATGAAAGGAAGCCGTATGTCTCATTGTGTCCTTAAATTGAGGCCCAACTCCATTTCATTCCAAAATATAAAAAAAATGCCTGTTTTAATGGGTAACCATCAATATTAGCACAGTATTGGATAGTGCTTTGCATATGCATTATTAGTTTCTACCATCAAAACTGCTAAGTTCGTTTCCCACTGTGCAAGTGCCGGGCCCTCATATCAAGTAGAGAACTCCATAAATCAGGAACAAGCACCTTAATAAAGACTTCACTCCACTCCACAATACATCCGCCAGCAGATAAGAGATAAAAGAGAAAACAGTATAAATAAGCTAGCTCTAACAGTAATTGCATACCGAGATAATTATACAAGCTGTTATCTATTTTTAGTTTTTAGGTGATTGTCAGGTCACATACGACGACTTCATTCCACTTCAAAGTCTTTCAGCAGGACAGATAGAAGCCTGGCTGCCATGCAGACAGGGTCCCAGAAGCTACCGATAATTGCAAGACCTTCCTCCGTCATATTCAAACAAGCTCAGGACCAAATACTTGCCGATATGAGGGTAATCTGCACTCACATTTGATGAGAATTGTTTGAGCTTCAAGTGTCTTTAAGAAGTTAAATTTGGCTAAGGTGCAAAAGGCATTTTCGGAATTGTCTATTCCAAACTTTTCAAACAGTCATTATTGTTCCGACAACCCCAAGAACACTACAAAATGTGTAGATAAGCCTTGAAAAGCTATCAGGTCATAATTGTTTTTCCGTGTTGACTGAAAATGCTAAGTTTTTTTAACCTCTGGGTCTATCATCCACCTTTCTTATGGTATATTAACCAATTCCATGCTATAGCCTCTGATAACCAATATCGAAATAGAACCGTCTACCATGTACATATACATGTATATTCTGCATTATTCACCTTCAGGCTATATTTGAACATAGTAAAGTGATTAACAAATCACATGGTCGGTTCCATACTGTATAGGTTATAATTTTGTTTTCTCTAGGTATCATCCATCTTTGACGCTTTACCTGTGATCCACAGCAGATTTGAACAAATCGACCCCAGCCCTAATGAAGCAACTGTCAACATCACTTGAAGCACAAACATCATGTGGTTGTTTTGTTGCAAATCATAAAAACATCACCTGTCGATCAACTCAGCCTTGTCCACTTTCTTATGGCTCCCTCTAATAACTTCAAATGAATTTGTGAATTGCCCAACTGAATTTTGATAGCCAGCTTTCATACTGGTTATTGTTTTTTCACATACCTGAGCCATTGTAACACCATTTGAAGGGGTTGGAGTTTCCTTCTAACTTATAGTATGAATTTGTGGTAGGATACTTGGTATTCCTTTTATTATATGGTATGCCAGCCCATTCCCACTATTATGTCACTATGCTGTAATAAGTATTAAAAAATCTTTTTTGTTGTTGTTAGAACTAACTGCAATCTAAAACTATCTACTGCTTCAGACATTTTTTGTCATCCTGGAATATAAATGTAAATCAGTCCTTCCATAAACCAACTTGATCTAAAAATCTAAATCTACTTCAGAAACAAATGTCAAACAGTTCTTACTAGAATTGCTATGAAATATCAAACAGGTTTTTTGATCTCTATTCTTTTCATCGCAAACAACTCAATGCTCTAAATATACTATGTCAGAAACTCCCCATTTCTTTAGTTCTGCTAAAAATGTGGAAACGTTCTCAGTGAAGATACTCTTTCTCTGGCCGCACCTAATTTGTAAATCTAAAATACTCTGCACATAAACAGACTTATACTTGGTGCTTATTGCATGCTCTTTCTATGCAGGAATCGCAGACCTGCTGTACCTTTTTCGGGCCAATTGCACTTTGTTTTGTACCAGTCCTTGACTCTCCAACACATAATTGGCATTTCCCCACATTGCCCCCCCTTGAATGAATGCCTGTCCATGAACCTACCCATGAAGAGGCGTGGTCTAGTGGTTAGCAATCTTGCCTCTGCGCAAAATGTACTCGGATCGAATCTCGGTGGGGCCATTTGCTGGATTTATTCGGGAACTCCATTTGGGAATTTGATTTTGTGTAACAGATATTGATTACAACCTGAAATGCCCCTTTCTCCATGGTTCATTTGAAACGGGCAACATGGACCATGAAATCTTGCACTACCCATCCGGGTGTGTTTCGTGTAGTGTTTGAATGTTGCAATATGGCACTGTTATACGCTTCTGCCTCCAGTGCATTGTTTCTGTCTATATATTAAGTTTTAAGCCTCTAGCACTTTTGCCTACAGCTCACGATTTGAGATTAAATAAACCTTGAATTATATTATTATTATAGCACCAGCAATGTGGATGATAGCTGCCATTGTAAGCTGGATATCTGAATGCAATCAATTAGATTTTGCAATTTGTCATGCAATCCATGGCTTGGCTTTAAATCAAAAACCAGGCGTAGAAACCGGCAATGACGATATTTGCCCCACTGAATGCATTCCCAATGTGGCTCATTGTTGCCATAATATCGTATACCAAAGCTATTCGACTCGATGATAATCGATGATGGCGAAAAAGACAACCGTCAGCCAATGATTAGAGGCACTTTGCAACGGTATGCAGTATCCTTTGGTCTTCTACACCAATGCTCCGTTGGTTGAGTTGTAGGAACAATATCACCTTGGCCTCTCTCTGTGAATCTCTGTTGGTATTTCATGTATTCAACTCTTGGTATTCCCTTGTTTGGCTTGACTGGCTTGACTAAATCAAAACCACGGTCCTGGTAAGAAACTTGCAATGATGTAAAGCATCAAAGATTTGGTTCTCTTCCATAAGCATTTTAGTTTCCTTTGGTATATGCTTTCTGTTTTTTCTGGATTGTTCCCAACCACCTCACTCGTACTTTCGCCGTGTCACATTGGTGTAATACCTTGCATGGTGAACATACGACCCATTCCTGTGATGTTTTTGTGTCAAATCCTTACAATGGTTCAGTGGACTTTGTCTGATCTGCACTTCTTTGTTCTGTGGTCATCCAACGTATGGTATTATTTTATGAATGTACCTGACTCGGATCATTGATTAGTCTGATTTTGCCGACTTTTCTGAGGCTGTAATACTCGAAACTCTCCTGAAACTTTCTTAGGGTTTCGTCAATTGTCATGAATTCCACAAAGTTACACGCTTTGCAGTGAGTACAAACTTTCAAAAAGATCTCAGATTGGGGCAAAATTTGTCATCAAACTTTCTCACCTTTCATTGTATCTTATCATCAAACCCACTGATCTTCAATCAAAATATGGAATCTGACGGCTAGACATTTTGCTTTCATACTGTCGGCCCCTTAAATGCGCCAACCACTGGGAATGGATGTGTAGATGGGTGAAACTGTGTACAAATGCCCATACAAAAACTGTCCCATAAAAACTATAAATCAACTAAAAATTATAAAAATATAAACTGTTTCATTTTTGCCAATATTTTTAACTTTCATTTGTTAGACCAGATCTTAGCTAAATCTTCTTTTATTCCATCCAATTGATGGCCCCTAATGAGAATGTTGTCATTTGAACACAAAGGATAAAATCCACTTGGGCCATTCACCTGAAGTTCAAGAAACTAAAGGTATAAGGCTTGTAGCAAGCATCATTGTGGGATTAACCCTTTTC
The DNA here is from genome assembly GCA_023653785.1 of Ophioderma brevispina. NCBI lineage: Eukaryota > Metazoa > Echinodermata > Ophiuroidea > Amphilepidida > Ophiodermatidae > Ophioderma > Ophioderma brevispina. Next base: position 30,778 of record JAMKCH010025017.1, on the reverse strand, counting down.
AACAAAGAATATTGTACTATCAAAGTGACTGTGTTATCATGCATTGACTAATCAATATTTAATTTTCAGTGAAAGCACCAGGAAATTATTATGTTGTGGGTGCATGAGGGACTCACTCTCAGGGGGACAAGAATCATGAAATTCATGGAGATTTGGGGAATTTGACTGCTGAAACTATGTAACAGCCCTACAATTCTTTTGAGGGACCAAATGTGTGGACAACGCTCTAATTTTGAGGGACAATTTACTTAACCCCTTCCTACCCTTCCCTATTCCCCACTGCCTCCAAGATGCCCAGTGAGGAATAGATGAAGAAGCCGTTGTTCCACAAGAGCCATAAAGGAAAGTATGGTTGTGGTTTCAAAGGTCCTCGGTTTACTTTCACAGGGGTGTTTTTATAGTTCTTCTGCTAAAACCTGGAGTAAAGCTGCGGTAACAAGACTGTTTGGAATTGGAATTTCCTAATGCTACATAACACGAACATTACTTATTAGCAATTGCGACATTTAATTATACAGTTATAAATTATGTTATAATCACAAGAAACAGCACTTATATACTACTTTTGTATTTTAATTTCATAAGAATGTCTTGAAGGTGATTTTCAATGCATGGCAAATTTGTTGATATCAGGATGAGCCGAAACTGCCAACAGGTTTTTCAACTGTCACCCCCCGCCCATCCCCTCAGATCATTAGCCATAACTCCTGTACCAGACCCCCAAATTACCCAACTAAACTCTCATGAAAGCTGGAAACCTCCTAAAAAGAATCAGTAAAACTCCAGTTGAGATGAACTTAAATTTTTGGCCAAAAAATAATCTTTGATTGTAATAGTTTTTTTTGGGGACAGTCTGTATATGATTTTTTTGACAGTATAGCACCACCAGTAAGCCATTTCCCCAAGGCACAAATTTAATTCAGTGTGATGGTAGTACCAGGATGATGTTGGTTGTATTGCTGCCGAGCTGGAATGTGACGTTGTTTAACTCTTTCGTAAAAGCAAGTGTTTTTGGGAAGTATTGAACATGATTCCATTGAAGTTTTATTGAGTCCACTGTTTTTCCCTCGGTTTTGATTTGGTTGGCTATACTTCTCTTAGCATAGAATTAAAATATGAGTAGCTTGAAGTCCATGGCTATCAAAATGAGATTTTTATAAATTTTATTATACTTAGAAATACAACTTTCGTGTTTGTTTTTGACATTATATTTCCTTCAGTAGTTGCTGAGGATAATCGATTTTTAAAAAGTTTCGTCTTCTTCTTTCTGCAATTTTAGGCCATTTTTCACATTAAAAAAATAAAATTAAAAAGAGCATACAATTTTGGAAATGTAATTTATGTTCCTTTTTTGGTGATACATACCGTTATTTTACATTTTTAAAGAAAATGGGTTACTGCTTTGCATTAAGTAAGACATATTTTACCAAGAGGAACAAATTTCTATGCCAACATTTGTTACCGTTACAAATTAAGGAAATCGCCTGTTAATTTCTACTATAAGCTTATAAAATAAAGACGGCCACTCATCAGAAACCTAAACGGTGAAACACTCCGGAAAAAAAGCATAAAGCACCCTGAAAAAAGCCCCCAACCGGCTGAAAATAACCTAAAACTATAATTTGGCAACAGAAGCCTTCTTTCATGTAGTTGGTAAGTCACATAGTCTTTCGGAAATGACATCCAAGCCTCCTTTTAATATAGAACCTCACTAGCTAAATGAATTAAATAGATATAAAGCAAAACCCCACTACAAACCAACTTAAGCACTTTGATGTGAGTTTGTCATGGGTTGTTCCCATGACCCCAATACACAACCTCATCCTAGTTCATTATTTATGCATACAATCAGAAATATCCTAAAAGTGGAGTTGATTCTAAAGCTCATAAGTTTTTGTATTAAGAAAAATTGCTTTAATAACATGTTAAAACATAAGAATTTTTCCTAAGATTTCACATTTACGGTTAAACCAATGAAGACTTCTAAATTTGGGATTTCCTTGCCTTCATCTTCCTGGTAGTCTCAATGACATAAATAGCGGCAAGCACAACCACGTACAACATCCAATCGCAAGGCACACGTTTAAGGCCATGCCTCCACTGTCTTGATGGAGTAGCATATCCCTATTTCTTTAGGATTCCTTCGGATGAAAATTTAATAGCAAAGGCTTCCATGCACATTTTATTGACGACAATTTATTACATTAGTTAAGTTACAGGAGGAGATTTTTTTTGAGGAAAACAAATTTCTCTCCAAATGTCACTGGGATCGGTTGTAGACCACCTACCGAAACGTTTCGAAGGTTTATATTGGACAAACATGTGCAAAAGAACGCAAACCTTGTTTTGAACTTGCAATCTTATGTAATCGTTCCCCATAGAAAACCATGCTTGACTTGTCTGTCTGTCGTGCACACAGAAATACTAAAATCATCATCTTATTACATAAAGACGGTGTAGTCGGCTTTTCCTTAAGGTGTGATCTAATACATTGGTATGCATTCCAAATATTTAAAAAAAACGGTTTCGAGAAATTTGTGGTCGCTTCTTTCGGGAAATCTCCTCATGTCTCTTTAATAAGCTAATTTGCATTAAATTTATACAAAAATAGAAAATGACATTCCTTAGTTTATTTGTCAACTCTGGGGATCATCAATGAAAATGTAATAGCTAAAACGGCCAATCATGCTTATATGTTACTGTTAAAAGTTAGTCTAGTAGTTAGTTAGACGCAAATTTTTTAAATCCGTTTTGTCCCCGTAAACGAGGGTGGCCGATTCACTCACACTCAGCATACGGCTGTTGAGGATTTATTGGAGCAAAAGATCATTGACCCGATGCCCTTCCTGACGGTCAATCCAAGTTATCGCAGTGGGCGAGCCTTTGGGCAAAACTTGCCCAACATGCAAGGCACAGGTGCTGGATGGCCGCCATTAGCTCTCCAGAGCTGACGCCCTTGTCGGTAGATCTTCTTTTCATTCTACCAGGGTAACCAAACTACCCTCCTCATCAGATTCCTTACAAATCCGATGGGGGAGTCGTTTAGCCGCCGACGACTCGGCCTGGACAGGTAGTAACTGGTTACCAGGATAACCAGTAGCAGGCCCTCAAAGAAAACGACCTGACAGAAATAAATTTTTTTGCATATTTGATGCTCTACCTTTGCATAATTTAATGCAAACAAATATGTTAAAGGTTTAGAGTTGAAGATGGGACCAGATGGACATGTATTCACATATAAGCTAGGGCTTCTAATGCACAAATGTGGCATTGGTGACATTGTTTATTTTGGTAGTTAATTGCATAATTTATGCAAGAGATAAGAAAATCCATTTTTTTAAGGTTATTCTGGTCTGGCTGGTTGTGTAGCATTGGCAATCTTTGTACATGTAATTTAACCTTGCCAGGAACAACCTCTAGCCTATGTGGGGAGAAAACTTCTTGAAGCATCAGGAGAGCCTATTCCGACCAATACCAATGTTGAAAATGGTCTGAATAGAACAACTACTCTGAAAGGAAGAAAGAAAAAAGAAAAAGAAGAAACAAGCAATATCAAACAAGATGAAGTAACACTCACTCACTCCACTCAATCAATACTTAATCAACTCACACACTCACTTTAACCCGGCCTGGGCCACTTGTTTCGATGAGGTATAGTAGTCAAACTACGATATGGTATAAAGAAAGCTTTAAGGTGCTTGTTCCAATTTTTGTTATATCGTGTTCTATACTTGATATGAGAGGCCTGACACTTGTTACTCACTGACCAAGTACCGTGGGAAACAAACTTGCGGTTTGCGCTAGGTGCGATAAAGCATAGTGCAACGCCCTATCACTACGTCTTCTGTTGTCCAACACTTTGACTTTTTATCTTAAATCGTATCTTATTTTCATTATCTCCATTGTATATGTAGGCTCTGTCTGATTCTGAACGGTGGTATATCTGAGGAGATTGAGGAGGAATTGGATGGTGCTGATGAGGTGGTGCACGTCAGTTAATCTAGCCAATTGTCATCCTCAAGTAAAGATCTACATTAATTGATCTTAAGATGCCCATGAGAAACTGGCGCTAAAAGTGGATTATCAGGTGAGGGCAATAGACCATTTGCACAATCCCCATAATGCATCTCGTATTGTGCCCATTTCCATCCGGGAACTTGTACCAGCCTCAAGTCGGCTAAAAACATACGGTTAGGAGCGTAACGAGAATACCAGAAAATTTACCCTATCTGTGACGTTGCACTATAGTTACAAGTGTAATCGTCCGGCAGGTGACAAGTAGGGCACAGTTACGATCGAAAATATCGCTTTTTGACGTGAATTTCAACACCAGTGCCTCAATTGTTTTTTGTAAGATTAACTTCACATGAAAAGGTACTTTGTATTGTAATTTTAGGCACTGTTCGGCGACGCAAAGGAACAACAATTTTTTTTGTAAACATGAACTCTGGTACAAGTTCCCGGATGGAAATGGGCACAATATGAGATGCATTTCGGGGATCGTGCAAATGGTCTATTCTGTTTAAGAAATGAAATGAGATGCGATTTCTCATTAAAGGCACTATCAGTGATGTGCCAAATCAGAAGATCGAAACAATAATCATTGAAAATAAAATTTTTGCATGTCTGTAGCAAGTATAGCAATCCTGACATATCCTGCAAGTGATAAGACTGAAAGCAACCTATTAAGATCAAAATTGAATATTTTAGTCATTGAAGATAATCTTTGAAATCCTTATGGATTCTGGTTGAGATGAGTCTGTCACTCCTTAAAAAATGAACATTATACAGTCATTAACAGATGTCTGCCCATGTAGTAAAATGCATTATCATTAGGCTACTGAAAACAAATGGTAATTTTGATTTGTTTATATTTCAATAAAACATAGTCTGAATTTTGTATTTGCTCCAATATAAAAAAAAGAATTTCACTATTTTTGTATCAAAGAAATATTTCTCAGCTTAATAATCCTTTCTGTTGGGGATATTTTTGAAAGAAAGCTTTACACCAGTGCCAAAATCGGGGCTTTCAATTTGTTGAAGGACACCTGATAAGTGAAATCTCTCATTGTACCTTTAAGGATCTGTCAAAAAATTCAAAGCTTACAGCTTGTTAACTTGAGCCAAGACAAAAAGGAATGCTTCCAAGGGTGTATCTGTATCAATTGGGGTCAAAAATTGTCTATTGATGCTTTATTAATTTATTGTCCACAGAGCAATGTCATATAGTAGACTAAAAGAGAACCAAATATAATTTAAATAGGAACTTAAGTCAATCAAATACTGCATAGTGCTAGTCTAGTCTCATTTTTCTTGTATTCTCTCTCATAATGTTTGCCTCAGTTGGGCGGCAGTGGCCCCGACCGACGTAAATCTGTGACCCATCAACTTGTTCGCTCAGAGGAAGCCTACTACCAGCAGCTGAGAATCATTCGAGATGTGTACTACAAACCTCTGCTGGCAGCACTAAATTGAAAAGTGAAGCTTCAATTGGAACAAAAAATGAGTCATAGTGTGCAACATTGGATCCTCATTAGTGATGCAGCAAAGGTCACATGCCAAGTTCAAAGGTCATGTGAGAAACATCATTCAAACTGCGAGGCAGGGGACACATGCGGGCCGAGGACCGATTGTATTTTTTTCAGTGGGCCTCCTGTTTCTCAATCTGGAATTTTATTACCAAGAGAATTTGTTAGCTGAGAATTACAAGGTTTCTAACTGATTATTTTGGTCATTTGAGATATGCACATTTAAAGTTTAAAAAAACAATATCAAACAAAAGAAATTTTAGTGGAAGTGGGTCTCTGAAAACAAATTATACATTGAAAACCTAAACATTTAATTTTAAAGCTTCTTAGCAAATGTAACTTTCAAAAAATTTATCTCAGAAAAACCCAAAAATTGTCAATTAGTCCTTTGTAATTCTAAGCTCACAAATTATTCTCCATACTTCCAGCAGAACAGATTAGAAAGCTAGTCAGCCATGGTAGACAGAGTACAAGAAGCTAGGAATAATGCATCAAAGGTAAATATCTTCGTTTGTTAGCTATTTTAGTTTCAGGCTAGTAGCAAGGTCACATTAAAGGTGTGTTCCGGTTGTCTTTAAGGACCCCCACGGGATTTTCCACGGAAGTGTATCCATTTAATATCCAGGACGAAAGGCGTATTTTGTCTTGTCGTCTTGAAATTTGAGCCTCAAATTCATTTCATTCCCAAAATATAAACAAAAAAGCGCCGTTTTAATGGTTAACCATCAATATAAGCACAGTATTGAATTACCATCAAAACTGCACGTTCGTTTCCCACGGTAATTGATGGGTGTATGTGTAGTGCCAGGGCTCTCATATCAAGTAGAGAACTCCAATAGATATAAATGGAACAAGCACCTTAATTAAGACGTTCAATCCAAATCCACCACTACATCCAGCCAGAACAGATAAGAGTTAAAAGAAGAAAAACCGGACAAAAAAGCTAGCGCTAACAGTAATTGTATACCAAGATAATTATAAAACTGTTTCTCTATTTTAGTTTGTAGGTGTTGGGCAGGGTTTCCGGGTCACATTAAGAAAGACTTCAATCCAAAATTCACAGTACTTTCAAGCAGGACAGATTAGTAGAAGCCTGGCTGGCCATGGCAGACAGGGTACAAGAAGCTACCGTAATGCAAAGACATTCATCCGTCCATACTTCAAACAAGCACAGGACAAATACTTGCAGATATGAGGGTAAGTCTGCATCAATGTGAATGAGATTTGTGTAAAGCTTCAAGTGTCTTTAAGTTAATCGTGGCTAAGGGTGCAAAAGGCATTTTCGGAATTTAGTCCGAACTTTTCCAAAACAGTCATTATTGTCGACACCCCAAGAACATACAAAATGTGTAGATAAAGCTTTCAAAACATCAGGTCATAACTGTTTTACAGTTTTACTGACAATTGATAGTTTTTTTTTAACCTCTGAGGTCTATCACCTTTGGGATATTAACCAATTCCACAGGCTATAGCCTCTAGTAAACCCTCTAAATAGACCTTCTATCCATGTAATATACATGTATATATATGCATGTATTCACCTTCAGGCTCTGATTACATATTAAATGATTAACAAATCAAATTGGCGGTTCCAGGACTTTAAGTTTATTTTTTTTGTTTTCTCTAGGTGGATCTCATTTTGACGCTTTACCCCATGATTCCACAGCAGATTGACCAAATCACCCCAGCCCTAAGGAAGCCACTTTCATCAACTGAAGAACAAAATCATGTGGTTAGTGTTCTTGCTTACATAAAACACACAATGTCAGATCAAGCAATGGTCCAGCCATTCATTAATGGCCCCTTATAATTAAAATGAATTTTTGACTTGCCCAACTGTATTTGATTTAGCAGCTGTCAGAATGGTAGTGTTTTTTCACATACCTGAGCCATTGTAACAACACATTTGAAGGGGTGGATTTTCCTTATAGACAATTATAGTTATAATTGTGGTAGATAGATTGGGATGTTTTTTTATATGGTATCAAGCAATTCCACTATGATGTCAATATGATGTCATAAGTATGAAAAAATCTTGTTTGTTGTTGTTAGAACTAACTGCAATCTAAAACTACTGCTTCAGAAATGTTATTTGTCAGTCTGGAATATAAATGTAAATCAGTCCATAGTCCATAAACCACATGAATCTAAAAATATAAATCTCACTTCAGAAAAACAAATGTTCGAACAGTTCTAACTATGGAGGCTGTATAAATATCAAACAGTTCTTTTGGATACTCTATTCTTCAGTACAAACAATCAATGAAATTAAATATACTATGTCAGAAACTCCCCATTTCTTTAGTTCTGCTAAAAAATGTACAACGGTCTCAGTGGAGAAGGACTCTGTCGTGGACGCACCTATGTGTAAATCTAAAAAATAATACAGACTTTCTTTGTGATTATTGCATGCTCTTTCTATGCAGGAATCGCAGACCTGCTGTACCTTTTCGGCCAAATTGCACTTGGTTTTGTACCCAGGTCCTTGACTCTCCAACACATAAATGTGGCATTTTCCCCCACTTTGCCCCCCTTGATGAGCCTGTCCATGAACATACAAAATGGAAGAAGGCGTGGTTCGTGGTGCAAGCTGGCCTCGGAGCACGGGCCTCGGATCGAATCTCAGTGGGGACCCACTTGCGGATTAATGCGGGAACTCCATTTTGGGATTTTGATGTGTATAACAGATATGATTAAAACCTGAAGCCACTTTCTCCCTGTTCATTGAAGGGACAACTGAACATGAACGGCTGCAATACCCATCCGGTGGTGTTTCGTGTTGTAGTGTGTTGAATGTTTGCATATGGCGATGTAAAGCTGCTGCCCCAAGTTGCATTGTTTCTGTATAGTAATTATTAAGTTGTAAAGTCTCTAGCAATTGGGCCTACAGGTTCACGATTTGAGATTAAAATAAACTTGATTATATTATTATTATAGCAACACATGTGGATGATAGGCGGCCTTGTGCTAAGCTGGATATCTGAAATGCAGATCAATGGATTGCAATTTGTCATGCAATCCATGGCTTGGCTTTAAATAAAAACCAAGGCGTATAAGAAACCGGCAATGACGATATTTGCCCAAGTGATGCATTCCAATGTGGCTTCATTGTGCATATATAGTATAAACAAAGCTATCAGCGCGAGGTGATATCGATGATGGTTGAAAAAAAGACTCAAACGTCAGCCAATGATAGAGGCAACTTGCAACGGTATGCATTGTATCATTTGGTCTTAAAACAATGCTCCCTTGGTGAGTTGTAGGAACAAATCACCGGGTCCTCTCTCTGTGAAATCTCTGGTTAGTAGGCAGTATTCAAATCTGGTATTCTTGTTTGGCTTGAGCTTGACTAAATTCAAAACCAAGGTCTGTAAGAAACTGGAAATGATGTTAAAAGCATCAAAGATTTGGTTCTCTTCCCTAAGGCATTTAGTTCCGTTGGTATATATGCTTTCTGTTTTTCTGGATTGTTCCAACCCCTCGTCAGCTTGTCTTTTGTGTACGACTTTCCCGTGTCAACATTGGTGTAATACCTGTGCATGGTGACATTACGACCCAATTCCTGTGACTTGTTTGTGTGTCCAAATCCTTTACATGTCAGTGGGACTTTTTCGACCTGCACTTTCTTTGTTCTGTGGTCATCCAACGTCATGTATATTTTATGAATGGGACCTGCTCGGGAATCAATGGATTAATCCTGATTTTGCCGACTTTTGAGCCATGTAGACTCGAAACCTTTCTCCAACTTTCTTGGGGGCGGGCATTGCGTCTATGATTCCAACAAAGTTGTACACTGCGTTGCAGTGAGTGACAAACTATAAAAGATCTCAGATTGGGGCAAATTTGTCATCAAACGTTCTCACCGTTCATGTATCTTATCATCAAACCCACAGATCCTTCAGCAAAATATGGAATCTTGGACGCGAGACTTTGCTGTTCATACTGGTCCTGCCTTATGCGACCAACCACTGGATGGATGTGTATATGGGTGAAACTGTGTACAAATGCCCATACACTGTAATGATTTTGGAAGTAGAGCACCACCAGTAAGCCTTTCCCCAAGCACACATTAATGCAGTGTGCTGTAGGAACCAGGATGAATGTATGTTTTATTGCTGTCGAGTGGACTGTGGGACTGTTGTTTAACTCTTTATAGCAAAGTGGTTTGGGGAAGTATTGAACAATGTTTCTCATTGAAGATTTAATTTGAAGCCACTGTTTTTCCCTCGTTGATTTGGTTGGCTATACTTCTCTTAGCATAGATAATAAGTTGAGGAGCTTGACGTCCATGGGCTATCAAATTGAGAATTTTTTTATATAATGTTATTATCTTAGAAAATAAAACGTTTAGGGTTTTTTTTTTTTGACAATTAATTTCCTTCAGTTGCTGAGATAATCAGAATTTTTAAAGTTTCTGCAATTTTTGGCCATTTTCACATTAAAAAAATGAAAATTAAAAAGAGCATACAATTTGGAACGTATTTATGCCTTTGTGTATAATAACACTGTTATTTTTACCTTTTTAAAATAAAAATGGGTTACGGCTTTGCATTCAGTAGCCGTATTTTACCAGAGGAACAATTCTATTGCCAACATTTTTACCGTTTACCAGTAAGGAAGCTGCTGTTAATTTCTACTATAAGCTTATAAAAATCAAGAGCCATCACAGAAACCGTTAACTTTGAAACTCTGGAAAAAGAGCTAAAAGAACCCTGAAAGCCCCAAACCGGGCTGAAAATTAAACTAAACATACTAAATGTGGCAAGCAGAAGCCCTGCTTTCATGTAGTTGGTAGCACATAGTCTTTCGAGAAGATGACATCCAAGCCTCGTTTCATATAGAAAACCACTAAATGAATTAAAATAGTGAAAGCAAAACACAAACTACAAACCAATTTTAAGCACTTTAATGTGATTGCATGGGTTTTCCCATGACCTACATACAACCCATCCTCGTTCATTATTTATGCATAAACCAGAAATAAGCTAAAGTGATTGATGTCGAAAGCTTCCCATAGTTTGGATTAAGAAAATATTGCTTTATAACATGTAAAACAATAAGAATTTTTCCTCAAGATTTCACAGTTACGTGTTAAACCAATGACGACTTCTAAATTTGGGATTTCTTGGCCTTCATCTCCTGGTAGTCTCAATGACATAAATAAGCAGCACCACGTACAACAGTCAATCTGCAAGGCACACGTTTACGGCATGCCTCCACTGTCTTGATGGAGTAGCATATCCCTATTTATTTAGGATTCCTTCGGATGAAAAGTTAATAGCAAAGGCTTCCATGCACATATGTTATTGACGACATTTATTACATTTATTTGAAGTTACAGGAGGAGATTTTTTTAGGAAACAAATTTCTCTCAAATTTCACTGGATCGGTTGTAGACCACCTACCGAGAACGTTTTGAAGGTTTATTGGACAAACAGGTGCAAAAGAAAACCGCAAACCTTGTTTTGAACTTGCCTGCTATCGTAATCGTTCCCCATAGAAAACCATGCTTTGACTTTCTACTAAATCATCATCTTATTACATAAAGACGGTGTATTCGGCTTATTCACTTAAGGTGTGATCTAATACATTGGTAAGCATTCCAAATATGTAAAAAAAAACGGGGTTCGAGAAAAATTGGGGGCGCTTCTTTCTGGAAATCTCATGTCTCTTTAATAAGCTAATTTGCATAAATTATACAAAAATAGAAAATACATTCCTTAGTTTATTGTACAACTCTGTGGATCACATGAAAATGTATAGCTAAAAAGGCATCCATGCATATATGTTACTGTTAAATTTTTGCATATTTGATGCTCTAATTTGCATAATTTATGCAAAACAAAATATGTTATAAGGTTTATAGTTGAAGATGGTACGCAGATGGGACTGTATGCAAGCATATAGCTAGGGCTTCTATGCACAAATGTGGCATTGGTGACATTGTTTATTTGGTAAGTTAATTTGCATAATTTATGCAAGAGATAGAAAATGCATTTTTATGTTTATTCTGGTCTGGTTGTGTATGCATTACATATCTTTGTACATGTATTTAACCTTGCCAGGAACAACCTCTAGCCTATGTGGGGAGAAAACTTCTTGAAGCATCAGGAGAGCCTATTCCGACCAATACCAATGTTGAAAATGGTCTGAATAGAACAACTACTCTGAAAGGAAGAAAAGAAACAGCCAATATCAAACAAGTAAGTAATCACTCACTCACTCAATCACTTACTTAATCACTCACACACTCACTTTTAACCCATGCATGGGCACTTGTTTCTGATGAGGTATAGTAGTCAACTACAGATATGGTATAAATCTTTATTATTTATATGAATCATTATTATAAACTAGGTGTCCCTGGTTTGCGCGATCACCTGCGTTCACAATCACCTGGCTTGAATGGCACCGTTGATGACCCATGTCGTGACCCTCGACCAGCCCACGGCCGCCTCCCAGTTTCATGGCCCATATCACCAATGTTTATATCTCAGCCTTACCCTACCACCATTTGACTTGACTGCTTCCTTTGGATCTTGAATGACCCCTGCTGCCCTTTGATCCACTAACCCGTACAAACTCGGTCTTCGGAACGTCAAGGGGCACCCCCCCACCAATTTTCAGGAATGGGTGGGCTGGCGGATCCTCGGTCTCCAGAAATAGAGGCGTCCAGAACAGGCAGCCCACCGGTATAGAATGATACATCAATGATTATAATTTCCTTACTCAAAAAAATGGTGTTTGGGCAAAATGAACAGGTTTTTTGCTCAAGTTTCAAATGACTTTCCTTGTTTAGTGTATACAGAGTCAATTGTTGAAGGGACAAAGACCAATTAAGAGATCAAGAGGTCACAGACTGATAACTTGAAGTGCTGTAAACTACAAGCGCAATTGATGCTATCCTTGTTTTTCCAATTAATGCTTTTAATTGTCCCCTTAATAAAGATAAAAGTGAGTTTTAACCAGCATCCATTAACTTTTTCTGCTCTAATATGCCTGCATCTTGATGTATATTTGGGTTTCAGAAGTGTCGTTAATCACATTCAAGAACGCTAGCTGTATTCTCTATTCAACGATGCCCCTGGGGTGACTTTAAGAAGTTTACGACATGTACCATACACACAGAGATGCGAAACAATGATTCACACTTATCCTCATTGCAGTTGCCTTGAGAAGCTCCTGGTGATAGATATACCGGACTCAAAATGTAAGAGGAAATAATCGTAATATAAATATTTTGAGAAATCAAAATTTCCTCAAATGGTAACCATTGAACTTACCTTCTTCAAAGCTTTTGCAATGAATTCATTGCTGGTGATTTGAAGTCTGTTGTAAAAAGGTGATGCTGAATGATCCGTTGCGTGGGGCAAAATGAAGCTTGAACTACGCTTTGCTGCCATAAATATCCATCACTTTTTGCCACAATACCTTTAAAAAATGAATTTAAATTTTATATTTTTTGTACTTTGATGGCAGTATCCTTGGGTAGCAGACTTTGAGTATTGGAGCATGCAGATGCTTTGAGGGTATGAGTGAACCTTAGCAATCCTTTGCAGGTCAAAAGTGAAAGAAAGAGAGAGAAATGAAGAGAGGGATGTTTTTAATGTTGTCTTTGGCCATGATCGAAGAACAAGAGGAATCACATGTACTTTAGTTTTCCTCTGAATATGGCCCCATCCAGGTTAAAGAGATCAATCAACAAACATAAGAGAGGGGGCGAGGGAGAATGGAGAGAGACCGCTTCTCCTATCCTAATTCTTACCAGTTGCTGATTGGCTCAAAAAAAAAACACAATACACGTTCCATTTTGACCAATCGACAGGTAGTTGAGATAGTACTTGTCATGGATTAAACTAAGGGTGATGACCCGATTTAAGCTATAAATTTTTAATGTTGTATAGAATTGCTTCACTCGAAAACCCATTTGTTAAGTGTTCTCGTTTCTCGCTGATATTTCATTCAACAAACCTGTTTTGAAGTGAGAGCTAACATTTGTTTTGTGATCCCATATAGAGTGACTGTGTAAATATATTTGGTCGGCCGCAAATGGTGCAGATTTTTGTTCATAATATCCTAAACCAAACTCCTTTATTTAAGCCCTACGTTTCACAGGGAAAATGAGAAAAAATGCTCTGCATCTAATAATCAAAAATGTATTACCGACTGACCACTCTCATTAAAAAAATCTGGGGTCCTGGGGAGGAGGCTATTAGTGATCGGAAGCATGGATCTTCTTTAGTGAAGAAAAAAAGGTGCAAATGCTAGGGATCCAAGCTCCAGACTGATGATGCCCGACCCATCAAAAAAAAAAAAAGTCATGTCTAGAAAGTGGAAAATTGTGTATATGGAGGCAGCATTTTTTTGTGTGTCGGCCTGCCTTAAGGTGCTAGGAAGAACACATAGGAATCACTTTGTCCACTGTAGTTGTCCTGTTGTTGATGTCTGTTGATGTCTGGGCCGTTAAAAAGGGTTAACATTTGCATGTAATAACCACATACTTTTGATGATTTAAAGTAACCATAAACTTGGGTCACAGGTGCAACAAAGCAGGCATCCCCCCCTTTTGATGAGGTCCAAAGGTCACATGCGCAAGTCAAAGTCAATGTGAGGTCACGTTGTAAAAATAGGGCTGAAATGTAAAATGGACCTCATAATGAAACATTTGAAGTTCAATTTTAACCATAACTTGATCATAAGGTGCAAATGGGATCCCTCATTTTTTGTTGATGAGGTGCAGAAGGTCACATGCCAAGGTTGCCAATGTCATGGTGAGGAGAGTCCCAGTTGTAAAATAGGCTAAAATGTACAATTGACCTCATATGAAAAAGTTGAAGTTCTAATTGGAACCAAACTTAAATCATAGGTGCAACATGGGATCCCTCATTTTTGATGAGGTCACAGGTCACATATCACAATGTCAAGGGTCATGTGAGGGTCAAGTTGTAAAAAAATGGGCTGAAAATGTAAAATTGACCTGCATTTGAAAAGTTGAAGTTCATTGAACCACAAACTTGACTCATAGGTGCAACAATGGGATCCTCATTTGTTGATGAGGTCAAAGTCACTTATCAAGGTCCAGGTCATGTTGAGGCCTATCATTCACTAACCGCAGGAGGGTCGGCAGGCGACACAAGCGTCCGAGGACCGATGTATTTTTTTTAAGAATTGTAATCTGTTTTTTGGTCCTCACAATCTTGCATATTAAGAGACGCTGTCAGTGATTCATCCGAAAGAGTCAAAAATATTTGAATTCCTCAATATGTTTAAAAAGTGAAGTTTAAGTCCGTAGAACCCTCGTAAGTTATTTTTCAAACTAACAATTTGCAAAAGGAAGCAATCTAACAGTGGTTCAAAAGATATAACTCTCTTCAGTTTAAGTGTTGTGTTGTATATTGTCTTGAATCAGGACAGTAATAACTAATATATCTGATTTTTTGTCCTTATTAGGTTGCTTCTGTCCCTAATCCATTTTTAGAATATGTTGGGGTACCTGTACTTTGTTACAGACATGCAAAATTTTTTTTAATAAAGTTGGGATTATTTTTTTAATTTTTTGGCATCACGATAGTGCCTTTAAAAGCACGCAACTCTGTATTCCCTCTGATATAGCGATCGTGTATGCTGCAAAACCTAGTTAAGTAATTTTAATACTCATGTGTTTTTAAACACTTGGTAATAACATCATTTTACATACAGGGTAATGGTCGTTGTATAAGCATAGATAGGTGGAAACATGGGGTGGGTAAAGAGGGGGCAGAGAGCAGTCATCAAGATGAGGAAAGTTCATTGAAAATGTGAAAAAAAAAAAAAAAATGGTCATTGCCCCCCTCCCCACCATATGTCCCTAAAGCTTGTTTCATCCATCAGATAACTCATAATGCTACATACCTCCTCTGAGAGAAGTTTTATATACGATTGGTGTTGGGTTTTTATCAGTCCTAAACAGAATATGCTTCATGCTTTCACACTGAAACAGACAACCACACGAGAGTGGATCTGTGCATGTCTGAGAGTACGAGGATCAGTGATACAGTGGGTTTTAATATTTCACTTGTGGAAGAGGTGCTATACAACAGGGCAGCAGTAAAGAAGACTATAAATGAAGAAAATGTCAGTGCTGCTGTGCTGTGTTTTTCCTGAAATCTGGAGTATGTAATGGCTCCTATGTGGCATGGAACACTCACACCCTCACTTGTCCTTACAGATTACATGTATATTCGATATATTTTCTTAATAACTTATTAATGATGTAATATAGCACAACTTTGTATTTGTTTTACCTGTGACGAAATTTATTAATCTTGAGCTTTGTGCTCTGCACGAGAAGATCTTTTGTTACATTACAATTGGTCTAAGCAAACACTTACAAAGCATAAGGCAGGCTGCATCACAATAATCATGCAATAAATTGACAAGTTCCAACGCACTAAAATCAGTTTGAAGAGTTGAGGCCGCTTTTAAAATTGCTATTTTTTTATTAAATAGCAGCATGGATGCTTTTTTTTTTTCTATATCAACCTATTGAATATGTACTCTTATCTGTATAAAGAATGAAGGAAATTATAACCATTGTATTAATATCGGCTTGCAAAATTGAGGCAACAGGGAGTACCATTACTTTAAAGGTGTGCACGAGAGATTTCATTCCAGTTCATGTCACATATCATCTTGTCTGCCTAAAAAAATCGAAAAGTACTTGATTTTTTTTGTGGGCGCCTGATGTAAGCTCTCTCCATCAAAAATACTAATATCCCCCCATCTGAACGATTAAGCTGAGAACTGTATTCTTTTGTTTGGTTGGTACAAAAATTGTGAAATTCTAAATTTAACATGATTAAAAAAAAAAAACCAATTTCACATTCATTCAAGGCCAATATTAAGTTAATAAAGGGCACGATGCAGTGGAATTGCTTGCTAAATCAATCAGCAAATCGAAAAAATCCACATAAAAAATCAGATTTGTTGCATGTATGTAACAGTAGGCAGTATCCTAATCCTAAATACCCCTGGCAATGATAAAGACCAAAGCAACCTAATAAAGACAGACTCAGAGATTTTATCATTACTGTCGGCGAACGGACACTTACTACACACGTAATTGTAATGGAGAATCGTAACTATAACACTGGGCTGGCCGTTTTCGTTCCTTTTCTCTCTGTCAATTCCATCTATCTAATTCTACAGGCTCGAAAAGGAAACTTATGAGAATTCTTCTAGCAGACTTATCCTTCACTTGAAGCTAATTCCTCCTTTCCTGTCCTTTCCTGGTACAAAATTTCAAGATTATTCCTTTCCCTGGCAATTTTTCAAATATTTTCAAATCACGATTGTGTCCTTTAAATATAAGCAAAAATCTAAATCATCTTCCCCTTCCCAGCTCCGCCAAATGACGTTGTGTGCAAACGTTACAAAAACGTTTTAAAAAAATTGGGCACTTTGACGTCATTTTAGATTAACACGTGAAAAACATGTGAAGTGTAGCCCCTTTTTCATTTCCACGTTTTTCAAAACGTTTTATACGACTAGTAAAACGATTTGAGAATGTTTCAAAACTTGTTTCACTTTTCAAATCAGGCATGTGATCTAACGTCTTATAGAAAACGTTTTTAAAAAACGTTTGAGAACGTTCTATCTAATCTAAAGCAATCGAGATAACTTTGAAACGCAGTAGCATACGTTTCAGTAACGTCCGTCAAACAGGTTTTGAATGACGTCCGTCCAAACTTTTTGGTGAACTAATCCTTTCAAACTTTTTATACCTTTCTCTTCTCCAAGCTTTTTTAGTAACATCGCATTCATATAACAATAGTGACTAGTAGAAGGACTCCGTAGAGACGCAAAATGGCTTTATTTTTGGAAACTTTGTGCTTTATTTGCTCCTCATTTCAGATGTATCACGATGTCAGTACAATAAAAAAACGATCCAATACGATATAAAAATGATTCGAAACCCGTATACATTTAATATACTCGGTCGGCTTAGAGGGGGGGGGGGGGGGATTGGGGCAGTCAATCATTTGCTTGTGAAACCGGATACATCGCACAGGGCGATCAAACTCAAACATGTATACATAATTATTATTTATAAAAATTAAAGCATCCTTCTGATTTTATAAATGTTATCTGGGTATTGGAGTGTTACTGTATTTGCAAAATAAACAGTAAGACGTGTTGACCGTCTGGTTAACCGACAAAACAATCGTTCGGGAGTTGAAAAATCTTCAATACGGCTAAAACGTTGAAACGGAAGTATTACTGAGCGTCTGCGTACTTGAAAACTTCTTTTTAACCAAAAGCGATCAAGAAAGTTGGTATAAGAACGACTTATATACTTGGTCGCTTTTGAGGTAAAGCTATTTCCACGCATTTGCCACGCTCGCCCAATAACTTCAGTTTTCAAAGCGTTCAAGTCCTGATAAAAACCAAACGAACGCATTGCAGAACGCTTTTAAAACATTAATAACTCAAGTTGCGAATGTAAATTTACCAATATGTACTTATCAGTACAATAATGGGCGGATAATACGGGCGACTGCCTCCCGTTTTGGAGTTTTTGCGTACAAAATCCCGTTTTTCTGGAATTTATAATATTCCGTCTTGGACGCAAACGGCCTCCGATTCTGGTATTTTTGCACACTGCCGCAGAACCGATTCCGTTTTGGAATTTTTTGGCGGATGATGACGCAAACCCTAACCCCCCGAAATCGTAGAACTTAACTCCCAGGACAATAATCCCCCGGTTTCTGGGACTACTTGGCGCGGTTCGAATCCCGTCTGCGCCATGAACTTGTGAGTGATGTACCGTAATCGACGCTTTGGGCATCGTGTTGTTGTTTTTCGGCAAGCTGGCGTTAGCACAAACAATGGTTTATTCATTGGCCCTTAAAGGTGGGTTAAAAATAATTTTCGTCATAATATTTTTAACCCACATCATCAGACAAATATGACACGTCAACTGATCGGCAAAATCTTGGAATTTGAAAAATGTTAGTGATACTGGAACTGATGACGATTGGGAGTCCCCTTTAAGGGCGCATAGAATAACCATTGTTTCCTGCGCAGACGGGATAACGAACCGCAAACGCTAATTAGTCCGCCATCGGGACTGTCCGGGGACTTTATTACTCCGATTCACACACTCCAGAATCGGAGGGTCTGCGTATCATCCGGCAAAAACTTTAACTCGCAAATCGGAGTTCTGCTGCGGCTGCGCGAAAAACTCCAGATCAGAGGTTCTGCTTGCCCCAATACGGAAATATTAAAATTTAATTCCAGAAAAACGTGATTTTGTATGCGCAGAAACTCCAAAACCAGAGGGTCTGGCGTATCATCCGCTAAAACTCCAAAATCGGAGGTTCTGTCGGTGGTGCGGGCTCTGGAAAACTCCACAATCGGAGGTTCTGTGTCCCCAAGAAGGAAAATGCATTGTTTCAGTACAAATTGTGAAGGAAATCAGGCTTCAGTTAGATGATTTATAAAACATAATGTGTTTTGATTAATTAGTACATGTTGATGATTGGCTCAAAAAAAATACATAAGTTCCATTTTGACCAATCGACAGCGTCGTTGAGATAGTAATGTCATGGATTAAATAGGGTATGATTTTCTGCCGATTAAAGGTCTATAAAATTTTTAAGCATTTAAAAAAAAAAAAAAAAAAAAACCCCATTTGTAAAGTTTCTCGATCTATTTCAACTGTTTGAAGTGAGAGCGAAACATTTATTTTGTGATTCCAATATAGAGTACTGTGTAAAATATATATTGGTCGACCAAAAAATGTGCAGATTTTTTTCTAATAATATCCAAACCAAAACATCCTTTTGCCCTACGATTTCACAGGGAAAATGAGAAAAAATGTAGCTCTCATTTAATAACAAAATGTAGACCACTTCCATTAAAAATCTGCGGGTCCCCCCCTGGGGATGAGGATATTAGTGATCGGACCATGACCTTACCGAGTGAAGCAGTGCAAATGCTAGGGATCCAAGCTCCAGACTGATGCCCCCATCAAAAAAAGTCAGTCTAGAAAAGTGGAAAAATGTGTATAATGCAAGCAGCATTTTTTTAAAGAATTGTAATCTGTTGTTGTCATAACCATTGATATTTAAAGACAATCAGTGATTTCATCCGAAAGAGTCAAAATATTTGAAATTCGCAGAGATGGTTTAAAAGTGAAGTATAAGTCCGTCGAACCCTCATAAGTTACTTTCTTAAACTGAAAAATTGGCAGAAAAGGAAGAAAGCTACAGTGTCAAAAGATATAAATCTCCATTCAGTTACGTGGTGTGTTGTAGTAAGTGTCCGAAGGACAGTAATAACTAATATATTGATTTTTTGTCATTTTAGGTTGCTTCGGCCTATCATTTGTGATTGTTGGGGTACATGTACTTGTAACAGACATGCAAAAATCTGAGTTTTTATGATTTTTTTTAATTTGCAAATCACTGATAGTTGCCTCTTTAAGAGACGCCAAGCTCTGTATTCTAGGAAATATAGCACGTGCATGTTGCAAAACTCTAGTCAAAAGTAATTTTACATACTAGGTTTTTTTTTAACACTTGGTTTAACATCATGGTACATACAGGGTATGCGTGGTATAGCAGTAGATAGGGAAAAAAGGTGGTTGGGTAAAGAGGGGGCAGCATCAAGATGAGGAAAGTCATGAAAATGTGAAAAAAATGCTCAGTGCCCCCCTCCCCAACAGATTTCTCCCTAAAGCTGCTTGCACCCATCAGATAACTCATTGCTACATAATAATATGCTGAAGAAGTTTTAACATTTTTTTTATCAGTCCTACAGAATGCTTTCTTCACACTGAAGACACCCAAACGAGAGTGGAATATGTGCAGCTGAGAGTTACGAGGATAAAGTGGGTTTTATTTAATTGTGGAAGATGCTATACAAGCAGCAAGTAAAGAGACTACTAAATGAAAAGAAAAATGTCAAGTGCTGTGTTTTCCTGAAATCTGGAGTAGAATGGCTCCTATGTGCATGGAACTACTCACCCTCACTGCCTTACAGATTAACATGTAATCGAATATTTTCGTAATCAATTATTAATGATGTAAGTATAGCCCAATTGTATTTGTTTTAATGTGAGAAATTCTATCATTGCGCTTGTACTGCAAGAGAAAGATATTATCAATTTAATTTCAGAAAAACAGAGTTTGTACGCAAAAACTCCAAAACCGGAGGGGTCTGCGTATCATCCGCTAAAACTCCAAATCGGAGGTTCTGCGCAGTGGCGTAACTCCACAACGAGGTGCTGTTTCCCCAAGACCTGAAATAGTATCAATTTTAATGGCAAAAAGTTGGATTGTGTACGCAAAAACTCCAAATTTACTCTGAAATCGCAAAAAACATGTGGGGCCATTAATTTGACACCTCAAATGTGTGTATTGGACAAATACCCGACCCAACTCATGATCATTAACCATGAAATTAGTGTTACCAATCTAAGATTGATAGGTGGGGGGGGATGTTTGATCTAGTCTGTAGGCACGATCTTTTGGGGTTTCATTGTTTTGTCAGATTTTGTCTATGAGGTTAAAGTTCAACTAGATTTTTCATAGTTTTTATGTTTTTTTTTTTCTCTGGAGAACCATCTTTGGCCCCATCCAGCGTGTTTATTAAAGATTTGAATGATCCACCCTTGTTTGAGAGTGAAGCAATATCCTATACAACATAGTCAATAAGTTGTGGAAATTTCAAATTATTATTTTGTGTTTACGAGGGAGTCTTGAACATTGAAAAAGTCAAAAATTCCCAAATCTACTTTAGCCATGTTTTTAAACTAAACATAATTGTGGGTCCGGGGAGACCGATAATCTTCCTATGTAGATAAGTTACACTCTTTCTAACCAGAATCCATTAAACTGGTAAAAGGACCCTAGGTCGCTTTTAAATCAGTATCTTTTCCACAATTCAAGATATGGGCCTCCAAAACCCAAGAAATACAACTTGGGCGGGCAAATTGGGGAGCCCTGGGCTGCTGGGTCAAATTTTTTAATGGATATTTGGGAGACAAAATTCTTCCTTAGTATAAAAAAAAAGATGGAAACATTGTTTCTAAGGCCAGAATCTGTTTAACGGGCAACGAGATTGATTTCACATATCAGGTTGTCCCTAAAAAAATCAAAAGTATTGATTTTGGCATGATGTAAAGCTTTCATCGAAAAGATCCCCATCTGAAATGATTAAGCTTAAAATGTTTCTTGGTACAAAATTGTGAAATTTCTATTTCGTATAGGATCAAATACACAATTCACCTATTTTTATATTGAAATATAAGCAAATCAAAATCACTTTTTTCTCTCTTTTAAATCTTCTGTTGCCTAATACAAGTACGAAACCTATTGAGTGTCCTAATCTATATGAAAATTACGTATTATGAAACAAGATTTGGGTGCCTCAAAATCTCTCTTCCCTTTAATGTTAAAAGTATCTTCGGTACACCTTCCAGCTAGTATCTTTTTCCAAACATTAGATATATAGGCCACAAAAACCGGAAAATGGTTTTGGCCATTTTCCCGAAAAAATGGGTGTTGGGCTGGTGGGGTCTTGGGTCAATTTCAACGGTCAGATGCCCAAAACCGCTGTATTAGAATTATTTACACACCAAAATCTGACCGAAGTGAACCAGCCCACCTCTCCCAGCTGCATGGGCTCACCCTCTTTAAAGGTGAGTGTGCCGATCCTTTTTGGGACCTCCATTTACCCGGAAGTTGTTTGCGATTTTGATATCTCATGAAGGGCCGTCATTTTTCAATTGTCCTGAAAGTTTCAGCTTCCAAAGCCCTTCCTTTTTAAAGATACGCTAAAATATACGTACCGAATATTGTGGATATCCACAAAATTATTTACACAGTAAATTGTACAGGCAGTTGTGTGATACACATAAACGTTTTCAAATCAGCGCTTGACCGATTTTGCTGAAACTTGATGTATAACTATATGGGTGATACTTCTTCATATGTATGAAAATTACGAATATGAAAAATCGGAGCGTGCAAATTTAATAGATTTGAAATTTTGCTAAATTTATGGCACAGTCCTACACAGATGATGATGACGTGCAAAATATTAGTGCTCAATTCCAAGCGGTTCCTACTGAAATTTGACTCAGGACCCTCTGGCTCTCGCGATCCCTATAGTCGCTTCATTGTATTTTGAGGGTTTTTGGAAGCCGTATCTCGAGTTTGGCAAGATGTTGAGCTGAAAATTATTGATACCTAGGTTGACTTTTTACCCAATTTAACAGCGTTTGGCCTTAGATATAGTACATCTTGTCTTTGGAAGTTATCCATCTCTTATCGTTTTGAGAAAGATGCGTTGTTTAATTTCATGGGCATTATGATGCCCATATATCGAGTTTGGTGTGGGAAAAGATACTGATCTGAAAATGGTTACCCTAGAGTTCCTTTTTACCAATTTAACAGATTTTGGCTTAGTAACAGTGTAACGTATTTACTTAGCATGCTTAAAAAGATATAGGTCTCCCAAAATCATGAAAATATGTTTCAGTTACAAAACATGCTTTAAGTTTTGGGAATGTTTTACTTTTTCAATGTTCAGACCCCCACATACACATAACCTGAAAGGGTTCAAAGTAATTAACTATGTTACACTGTAAACAACTTTCTGTAAAATTTTACGGTGGAAAACCTGGCTGTCAACAATTCACTTAAAATTCACAAAATACAGTAAATTTACAGAACAATAATTTATCTCTTCCTCGCGGTGACTGAGAAAAATGAAAAATTGATTTCCTCGACCAGGAATCGAACCCGAGACCTCCGGTACAAATAGCCGGCGGTCTACAACTGAGCTAACGAGGCAGTTGATATCAAAGATTTATAAATATATCTATATGTCTAAGATTCAAATTACCATTACTTCTCCTGTTCACCAGAGAACAAGCATGATGGAGAAATGTTTATTTCTAGGGAATTAAATATAAAAAAACAGGTACTTGGTACAAGAGGCAGAAGGGATGGCAAAAATTTATCTTTTCCTCACGGTGGCCGATAAATTAAAAATCATTTCTTTGACAGAAAACTGAACCCAAGATCTCCTGTACACATATCACATGGCGGTAAATTGCAGATAGGCTGCCAACAGTTCACACTGGGAACCTCTCTGGTCGCAAACGAGGGTACACAACACTGATCTCTACACACTAGATAGTCCATCTCCGCTCGAACGTGAGGAAACCGGAAATTGCACGGCGGTCATTTTGCTCTACCCAGAAACCGATCGTGCACGTACAAAGGAATAGGGAAACTACGGAAAAGGGACAGAATTAGGCGATTAATTGCGCGTATGTCAAGGTTTGTCAAATATTGGTTTGAATTTCGAGTATGGGCGGGTATGTTTGAACAAAAAAATGATTTAAAATGTTTTAAAAATCTTTAAAATGCCCTATTTAATTCAGGTTTTCAGCTCACAGACACAATATCTCATTCAGTAAGTTCTTTGACTATTCACAGATATATATATATTTAGATATTATTAATCCTTGACATACGCGCAATTAATCGCCTAATTCTGTCCCTTTTCCGTAGTTTATTATTAATCCTCCAAGATTTTTTAGGAGTTAGGAGTATCTGATTTTAATGCGGTTTGGGCTTTACCTGATGGGAAATTCTATTTTTATTACACAGAGAATTTAGTGATGTTTTGATCAGAACAATTGATTCAGCAAAAATATCAATTTTCACCCTATATCATGTGTTTGTCACACTTTACCTTAAATTGTGACATCATATTGTGATGTTGGTAATATTTTGCATACCATGGAACGAAGAAACGCAAACTATCTTGTGGTACCACATATATAGGTATTGGATGTTTATAAGGAAAAATCACTGCTGGTACCCACCACCAAGAAATTTGTAAAAAAATGGACTCAGGTAGCTGAGATTTAAGCTAAGATTTTCCTCCATATGTTTATATTTAGGTGTGACCGAAGAAATCGGTAAGGCATTCCTTTCTTTCTGGAAATGACCTCGTATCTCTTTTAAGAGATCTTAAGAGATTTGGGGGCAGGCACGTTTTATTTAAAAAATATACTTACAAGAATATTTTGGAATAAAATTCTGGGGGTTCTTAAATTTTTGTCAGGAATTAATCCCATCCCCGCAATGCTCGTTCCAAACAGAGCGACTAGCGACACCTTAGGGGTTATAAAATGTTCACATTTATCAATTTCTAGTCCCGCTAGGGGTATCCAAATGCAGTTGTGATTTGACTGGTCAAATTATAAAATAGGAAAATTTAACTAAACACTTATTTTAGGTTAAAATTTTACGCAAAATAAACCCAGAGTGTGTAATTTTTTTGCAGTATAGCAAAGTGTCGTTTTTATTGTATCTTGGCTATTTAAAGAATTTTTGTTCCAAATCGAGAACAGGCCCCGCAAGGGGTATAAGTTTACTGCACTAAAATTTCTCCCCTTGGATTTCAAAAACGGATATTTGCAATGAAAAGCTAGTATAATGTCACAAAAACTGGTGCTGTAGAGGTTTGTTTCCATGAAAATTTGTCCTGTTAGGGGTCCAATTTCAGAACCCCTGGAGGAGCATGGGTAGGCCTACCCAACAATTGAACCCCCTGAAACACCCCCCCCTTGCTTTGAAGAAAAGATAAATGCACTGCAGTTATGGGGACAGTAACTGCACAAAATAATGGTATAAATCAACTGAAATTTTGGTCCTTGACCTTTTGATTGATAAGCCAGTCCTAGTGACACTGACATGAGATAAATGTCAAAATCACAAGATATCCCGTAATTGTGATCCATTTCTACATGTATCCACGCGAAAATACCCAATAAATTTCTAAATTTATAGTGACTAGAAGATTAGAGCTACATAACTTAGTCTAGGATTCCATGGAGTTCCATACATTCTAGAGCACAGTAATAGGTCTAGTACAGTGGCAGTGCAAGTGCATACAGTATAGGTATACAGTGTATATAGGCTAGACAATGATCTACCAGTTATCATGCAATAATCGGTCGCTTAGAATACTTTCGTTTACTTCTACTCACAGTGAATTTCAGGCAAAACGGGCAACATACTACATACAAATTGCAAACGCATGATATTTTTAAGATATTGACAGGGAAGTAACTTTATAAAGGAATACATGTATACTTCATCACATAAAACCTGTGCAACCCAAGCGATGTTGTGGGTAGAGCAAAAGGGCTGCGCGCCAACTTCCGGTTTCTTCACCGGGCGCTATTCAATCACATAGAGATTGCCTAGTGTGTAGAGATCAGTGGTACAACAATTTAAGCAAAAAGGGAATACATGGTTAATGACTTGAAAAATTCAAATAAGAACTCGTATTCATCCAATTAGCGCCCCAGGCCGGGGGGGTGTTGGGGGGCCTTGTTTTATAAGTCACCCATTGTCAGGGGGCGCTTATTAAAATAATCAAATGAAAGTCAATAATTTTGAATTTACTCATATTAACATTGTAAAATGTGTTTATGGAAGTCAAAATCATAATAACTGAAGCCAAAGTTTATATGGTGAAAAGGGGAACTTAGTCAAAAAGTCACTTGTACATTCCGTAGGGGGCACTTATTAGGGAGGGGTGCCTGCGGATGAAACGGTACTTACATGGGAGTTGATTCTCAACTCCAATGGTTTTAGAATAAGATATCAATTTTGTTCTCACAATACATAACAAAATTCAGGAAATTTTAGAGAAAAATTTTGTGATCCACATACAACCAATGGAGATCTTAAAATTTGGGCAGATCGTTTCCTGCCCTTGATGTAACAAATACAAATCAAGTAACTGAAAAACAAACAATTATCAATAATTTGTACAATGTATAGAAACACATATTTATTGTTTATTTTTTTTGAAATAGTAATAGTAGATTGTATTAGGGTTTCTACTATAAATTGTTGATGTAATTTAAAATCTATCAGTTTGGCTAATGCCCAAGTGTATTGAGACCATTTATAAAATGTACGTGTATGAGACAATCTATTTGGTCTGTAAAGGGGTCTCAGGGTTGCATGTTCTGATGTGATTGTTGATTACTGTATTGGAAGTAAGTTTGTGCGGGTAACTGGATGAGTGATGGACCTTTTGTCATCAGTTAGGATGTGTATATTATAAATTTATAAGTATATCTTTTGGGAACTTGTTGTATGATGCATGTTTTCTAAGGGTATCTTTGCAATTAGTGGTTTATCTTGTTTTATAACATGGATAGGTGATGCTCTGGTTCATCACTGTATGAGGTGGATACTTTGTAATTGTTAATTGTAATTTGAATGAAATGAAGTTTTAATATTGCGTTGGTTTTTATATTTAATGTTAAATGACAAATGTAATGACACGATATTAACACATATTGTGGTGAGTTGTCGTTAATACTTATACTCACTCACTCACTTACATGGAGATGATTCTCCAACTCCAATGGTTTTTAGAAGAATTATTTTGTTCTCAAAATACATAACAAATTCAGAATTTTGAGAGAAAATTTTGTGATACATACAAACCCAATGGAGACTTAAAATTGGCAGATCGTTTCCTGAGCCTGTTGATGTAACCAAATACAAAGGGGTGCCTACCCTTAGCAACCCCTGTCACATTGATTACAGTCAACAATCCCATTTTTTCTATATCTACTAACTTCAAACGTTAAAGGGCTCTCTGCCATTATCATACAATGCAGACCAGATGTCAGGGGTCAATGCACAAAGAAACAAAGTAAATTCAAGAAAATCTAATCCTCAATTGTAACGTTGGCGAATGCCACCACCGGCTCCACTTTCAGCATCGTCATGAAGAGCAAATCATGCTCACCATCATGAATGTCACCACCATGGCCAGCCGCCACTTCCGCATCGGCACAAGAAGCCAAATTCATCCTCAACGTTGTGAACATCACCACCGACTCCCACTTTCAGCATCTTCAAGAGGTCTGTTCTGAAAGTTGTCACCACATGACATTAAATGCATTAAGAAATGCATGTTCTGTTTAGTGCTTCAAAAACCATGATTGGCTTGAATTAACTTGGTCCTGAACCTTACTATTTGGGTTACAAGCACGCCTTTCTAAGCAACCCCAAAAAATAAAAATGCATGAAAAAAAAATAAAATTGCTTTAAGGTGGACGGATTCAGGGAGGTGAACCATATTTTTGAGTATTACCCAATTAAATCAACTCGCTTTTGTTCACCAGGAAAAAGGGAATAAACAAAAAACATTCCTTTTAAAGGGACACAATGGGCATGAAAAATATTAAGATATATTGAGATGGACACTTAATAAAATTCTCTTCCACAAATATAAAAACAATGTGGGTGCTTACATTTGTAAAAAAGAGGAAAAACTCATATTTTTTCCTTGTAAACGCCTCACTTCAACCAAGAATGCTGACATACTGCAGCATTTATCAAAATTGAAAAGCATGAGTAATCAGCTCATAAACCATTGCTACTGTATATGTGCTAATCCCGGATAACCCCCTTTCATGTCAGATCAATATCTTACTAAAGGCCTGAGGACAATGCCCGACTCTGGTCTGACTGCTTTGGAATGGTGTCACGCAGAGCTAGAGACACGTCAATTTCTGGCAGGGATACACACCTTGATGTCAATGGCAGCAAAACTGCCATATTGCCATAAACTTTTTTACTGTTTTTGACATTTATATAAACATCAAATTGTTTTCAAATTATGGAAATGATTGCAGTAAGGGTCTTTCTTTTAAAGAGGTCAACTACCTTGTATTTTGAACCCCCGCGGCGAGTTGGTGCATACTTCAGGTTATCTTTGACCGTTTGATGTATGAGGTCCACTTTTGTACGGGGGTGAATCTTTGCACAGGCTTCTGAAATGAGGTCAATAAAGAATTTTTACATTAAATTCACTAATGTAACTTATTCATACATGACTGTGTCTAACATATAGTACACATCAGCACTTGATATAAGAATTCATTTAGATGCGTGCAAAAGGACCCCACCACAGATTTAAGGGGTTTGTTCCAATTTTTGATTATTGGGGAATTCTTTGCAAATGAAGAAGCATCACCTAATCAACCAGTTACCAATTCCAGTTTCATGGAATCGGTCAAGCCATTTTGATTTGAGAAGCGTCTCTCTGTGGATATAACTGCCTATTATACTGTGTATTAATTGTCGATCGTTTACGTTTTTGGGTGGACTTTGTTAAATTCTCCCGAACCAGTACTGAATTTGCAAGTACTTATATTTCAGAGGTATGAGGAGAAAAAATATGAGTTTCTCTGGTGAAACAATTTTGTAGCACTTCTGGTCTGGTGCAATGATTGGAAAGCACAAACCCCTTAATAAATAATCTATCTAATTCAGCCAGAGTCGTTCTGCCTGGGACGCAACGCAAGCACTATATTGGAGTTCCACCTCACACATAATCTTTAGGTACCGTACTTAATTGTTTAATAAGCGCCCAGGGCGTTCTTAGACAAGTCCGTTTTCGTAGGATGGGCCACTATTGTGTTCCTGGAGAAAAGTTGGTTGAGGATACAAAATTATTGCTTACACAGAAGAAGACTCACCACACAAAGCAATAAGGTGCTGGAAAAATATGTGTCCCTGTGACTTTTGATTTTACACAAAAAAACATCTGTCTCGACAAATTAAAAAACTGTTTTGCATCTACTTTGCCTTACATTGGTCAATAATTAAGTCCCACTAACTTGATTGATTACATTATATCAGTCACGATTTCTAAAATGTTGTCTCATGACTATATAGTACGTATTGATACTTACTAATAACAGTATCGCAAAGCCTACTATGACTGTCAAATGCAAACTTGTCCTTCTGGCCTTTATAGCTGTAGGTCGACCATAACTTATTGGTACCCAGTTTCTCTAGAATTTTCTTCATACTCTCACTTGGATCTCTGCCTCCAAGAAGACTTAAATGTTGGATCTACAAAGTAATTTTACAGTAAATGCAGGTTGTTTGTGATGTGAATTGTAACAAGAATTTTAAAAATTTCTTATCAGAGCATTGAAAGCAGAGAGTACTACATACACAATAGGGCTTTTAAACTTAAACCAACCGTGGGCCGCAAACCTGTATTGGATCTCCAAGTGAGCAGAGATGCCAACATTCACATCCAAAAAATAGGGAGGATTCATACCAAAAATTTTCAAAAAACATGCAATTTCAATGGCACAAAACCTGCCAATGGTTGCCGTACTTGAGCGTCGAAATGGACAAAGATGTTTAAAAAAATAGGGAGCCTCCCTACAGAATAGGGAAGGTTGGCATCTCTGGGTGGACCACAACTATAGTTGGAAATTTGTCCAATATTACCTTTTTTGTGTAGCTCTTTATATTGAAATACCCACTTTACATTATCATCCTATGATTGCTTCGCGGGCTGCACAAGATTGCCTCGCGGGCCATGCGGCCCGCAGGGTACAAGCCCAGTATATATACAGGGCACGCTAGGGCCGTATACGAATAAATCATGAGGTTATCTTGCTTTAACACGCATGAGCATTAAAAAAAATGCAGCGGTCCCCAGACCGCTAGTGTCGTCTGAACAGCCATGACCCCTAGATGACCTTTGACCCCACTCACATAGGTGTCACATGTGTGCCCCTACCCAAGGACCATTGTGTCCAAGTCCCATGAAAATCCGATAAAGTATATGGAAACTGTGACCAATTTTGTTTAGGGTTAACAATGTTGACCACAGACACACAGCCTGACAGCCACACAGACTTACTACCAAAGTAACATTTTACATGGCCATTTACACAAAATTTCATGGTATGGTTTCTCTCAGGGCAAGCAGACGTCCACTTAATACCTGACACTGCACAGCAGACAGTTTCTTGCCTCTTTTCCACAATAATATTAATCGACGCATGACACCCAAGCAACTTTGGTGCATATAATCGATTGGGAAAGTTTTCACCATGTCTATAGGTAGGTCGCAGAACGGAGAAGTCAATGTTGGTTGGTGGTGCTCTTCATTAATTTTTTCACGAAATGATTGGTCTGTCCTTGCTTCGAAAGTTGTTGCATTTGGAAAGGTCATTCTTCCCTTCCACAATCCTTTTTGGGTGCATTTATCACACCCATAGTAAGCAGCAAAACATTTTACTCCCTGCACGAAAGCCCTTGCAGGAGCGTCACACACAATGCAACGTAGACGAACTGATAGGACTCTTTCATTGAAGACCAGTCCATCTTCCATGAGTGTTTTGA